>CM029113.1:819471-860302 GCA_016859345.1 Istiophorus platypterus | reverse complement strand
ATTCTATTGCTGGAGGAACAACTGTTTTATTTTATAACCCACTTGAGTCTTGCCTTTTTGAGGGATGACGTTTCTACTTCTGTTTCATGTGTCCAACTCTGTGTGTACCACAGCCTACAGAGGGAAGTCTGAGCGGAGAAACCAGCAGTACAAACCAGTACAACACCAGCCAAGCCAAGCAGCCAGCCAGCTCTCATTCCAGTCAGTCTCCATCCCCTAACACCAACACGGATTTTGACCATGTCCTCCAAGAGGCCCAGGACAGCCTGATGAAGTCCATCCCTGATCTGAATGTGTCATATACCAGAGAGGATCGCTCTGATTCTGCCTTGGGACAGAACACACCTCTGGACCTGACACTGCAAGGTTGTCCTGTAGCATCCTTTTCACTGAAAACACATCAGACTTCATGCAGGGACATTTTCTTATTCTTGTACTTAACCACTATTCCTTTTTTCTTCGAGGTTTGTCCATAAATTGTTTCTAGTCAAATTCAGCAAACTCTCTTAACTGCACATCCATGTTTTACATTGCTAGTTACAACCTGATGAGTACCACCTGTTCATTAGGAGCTATGCATTTGTGAGGTTTGAACATCAGGATATTTGATGCCCACAAACTTCCATGTAAGGTTGTCTTTCCCACTCAGGGAAAGTTTCATTAAAAAGAAGAACTTCACACTAATACATCTGCCATGTCAGCAGAGAAGAGCTGTACTGTGACAGAAATAAAGAGGTGATAATTTGATATGAACTGACATAATACAGAACTTCTTGTTAAGGCAATATGGTCCATGTTGAATGGTTAAGACTGTCTGCTGTTATAACATAGGATATTTTTCCTAACAGCTACTAAACTATGCAAATCTCTGTCCCAAAATATGACTATAAAATCATAAAATCTAAATAAATATATTAAATAAACTTCAAATCAAACCTCTCAATAAATTTGAAAAAAGATTCAGTTCATTTCAGTTCAATTTCTCCCCTTTTGATAGAAGCAGACTATCTGTACATGACTTGAACAACACATCTGGACAACTCTTGAACTTATTTTGTACCTCAGAGAAATTTCTGAAAAAATGAGAATTGGTGAATATCCAAAATTCTCTTGAATCGCCTGTATGTGCCGCTAAGAAATTTCTATATATGTTGGGTTCTTATATAAGGCCTAGTGATCCAAAACAGTACATTTACTGTTTCAGTTCAGAAACAAGAAAAGTGCTATATAAATGCAGTCCATTTACCATTTACTTTTCTTCATATCCTTAAGTAGGGCTGCAGTGCATCACAGTAAGAAAGCCATTTTCAGCAGACTGATAAGGATGTTAATGGCTGAAGAGATAACATATTTTCACTGTCCTGTAAAAACCATGTATCTCCAAAATGAAAACATTTGGAGCTAAACCCAACATTTATAAGCTTCATTACTTTTAAAATTGTTTCTTTTTTTTTAAAGATCACTTTCGCCTTTAGTTAATATGACCTATTTCGAATCACCAAATTCTGATACTGTACAGGATTTTTACGAGCCAGCAATGGCATGAGTATAAAGATATGTAATACAAAAGATAAATATTGTTATATCTGTGTTCAATGGTGCACATGACCACTGTGATACATAACAGGTGATGTATAAAACAATCGAGCTTAGTTTGTTCATAAAGTGTCTGAAGTGTTGGTCACATCATCATAGAGGCCATTATTAAGTTATGCTATTAGGAGTCATTACACACATTAAACCACATTAAATCATTTTTCTACTCCATCAGTAACATTTTTTTCATATCATAAAACAACTTTAATAGATAAGCATTTTCCTTATAGGCAAGCTAAACAACTAAACGTGTGTGTGTGTGTGTGTGTGTGTGTGTGTTTGTGTGTGTGTGTGTGTGTGTTTGTGTGCGTGTGTTTGTGTTTGTGTGCGTGTGTGTTTTTGTATGTGTGTGTGTGGTTTGTGCTGCAGCTTCAGCGGAGCAGCAGGAACTTTTGTCTGATACCTATATGATTGATCAGGTGGATGGCAGCCAGTCAAAACCCCCAGACACAGGTAGGACTCCAGCTCGAAAAAAAACCCTCACAGCCATATGCACCAAGGATGTTTTGTTTTTGTTATGTCCATAATCCCAGTTGACCATTTGATATCAAGCTTTTACTAGTAGAGATTCCCAGTCCATTGTTTATATTTTCCTGTATTTCACAGCATGAACAAAAATGCCTAAATGAAATTAAGAAATACCTGAAATACATTTCTCAACCAAAAGAAGCACTTTGCAAGCAAAGTGAAGCTGAGAAATATCAATGTAATAGACACAAACAGGAGGCAGCTGTGGTGACAGACACAAACTGACAGTGTGCACACAGTAGTTGGTTGCTGGTTGATGTGTGAATAACAGCTGTGAACCAGTGTAACAAAAAACAAAGGTGTATTTTTGAGAACTGGTCAATGCAGAGTATAATGATGCTTTTTAGCTGATACAAGTCAGTCAGTCAACAGTATGGCAATACCTAATGTCTAAAATTTAAAAACAAGTTACAGACCTTAAGCCAGACTTGAATTAGATTAGTCCTCATATACATTGGTTGCAGAAACACTTTGTGTTGTAGATTTACACCCATCATCCGCAACATTAAACCAGTTGCCAGTTTTGATATTTTGCCTGAATGGTGTAAATATACAATAATTCCCTGAAAATATCAGGGTTTGTGTATGTACGTGTGTCTTCATATAAATATCTAAAACATCCCCCTCTCACCCCTCATGGAGGTGATGTGTCTTCCTTCCTCAAGCCTGGGTCCTCCAATAGAGTTCTGGGAGTTTGAGGATTCTGCGCAGTATCTTAGCTGTTCCTAGGAATCTGCTGAAGCCCCTCTCCCAGTTTTTGGGTCACGACCCCCATTGTTCTGATTACCACTGGAACCACTGTTGCCTTTACTCCCAACATCTTTCTAGTGCCTCTTTCAGCCATTGGTACTTTTCAAGCTTCTCGTGTCCTTTCTTCCTGATGTTGCTTTTGCTCAGGATTTCTACATTGATCACCACTGCCTTTTTCTGTTGTCTGTTGATCAACACAATGTCCAGGTGGTTAGCAAACACCGGTCTGTCAGTCAGGATCTGGAAGTCTCACGTGATCTTAGCTGGGTCATTCTCAACCACCTTAGAAGATGTCTTTAATTCTGGCCTTGGGACTTTAAGCCCATAATCAGTGCAGATGTTCCTGTACACTATGCTGGCCACTTGGTTATGATGTTCCATGTTCCTGCCTGCATCTTACACCCTGCTATTATATGCTGAACCGTCTCTTTGCACAGCCTGCACCTGGTTCAGTCTGGTGTGGTAGACCCCTGCCTCTATTGATCTATTAAGTGCCTGTTCTTGTGCTGCCATGATTAGTGCTTCTGTGCTGTTTTTTATTCCAGCCTTTTCAGCCACTGGTAGAATTTCAGCCACTTCTTCTATTTGTTGAAGGTATGTGCCATGCAGGGGCTTGTCCCTCCATGTTGGTTCATCCTCCTCATCCTCTGCATCATCAGGTTTCTTCTGCCTGAAGTATTCACTTAGCAGCTCATCTCTGAGGGCCATCTTCCTGATGTAATCCTGGAGCTTGGTTGTTTCGTCCTGGACAGTAGCTCTGAAGCTCACCAGTCCTATGCCTCCTTCATTCCGCTTAGTGTACAGACTCAGGGTGCTGGACTTGGGATGGAACTTTCCATGCACCATGAGGAGATTCCTTGTCTAGATATCAGTGGCCTCTCCCTCTTTATTTTGCTAGCCTGTTGTACCAGCGGGGTATCTGATGACTGGCACAGAGTACATGTTGATGGTTTCGGACCTTGTTCCTCACATTCAGGTAACCTTTCAGCATCTGCCTAACTCTGTTTAGGTATTTGTCTTTGGCTGCCTTCTTTGTGGCCTCCCCATTTCCCTGCAGGATCTCAAGGTATTCTTAGGTATCCTGAACATCTGCGATGCTGCCCTCTGGTAGTTCAATCTATTCTGTAAGGATCATCTTCCCTCTCTTTGATTCCACTCTTTCACCACACTTATCTAGTCCGAATGACATTCCATGTGGAGAAGGTGACTGATGGTTGCTCCACTTTGGAACCGGAATCTGTAGCCACTCTTTGTCATGATCTGGCTGGGGGATTCAGGCCTATGCAGAACAGCTGGGATAGTGCATCACCTTGGTATATGCTGCACTTGACGGTAACTTGTGCCACTGCCTTCACATTAGCCTCCAGGGTCATTCTTCACATTCCCATTGAGTTCTTGATAAAGGCTCTGAAGTGTCCTTTTGATGTTGTATGTTTACAAGCATTCCACTATCCATGTTTGTGGAGTATAGTCATAGGCTTTCTTGTAATCAATCTAGTCAGTGCACAGGCTGGTCTACTTGATGCTGCAGTCTTGGGTGACTGCTCTCTATCGACCATAGCTGGTGCTTGGCTCCCCTGGTATTAATACTAATTCCTTTCTGGGCCCTGCTCTTGTATCGGGTCATGTGCCTATTCACGTTAGCCACTATGATTCCTAACAGGAGCTTCCACGTTTTTCAGAGGCAGGTTATTGACCAGTAGTTGGATGGAATCACATCCTTCATGATCAGGATTGTCCTCCCTTGGGTTAACCTCTCTAGATTGGTCCCATCCATCAGCAGTTGGTTCTTTTGTGCTGGAGCGTTCATGGAGCGTAGTTAGCTTCTTTAGCCAGTAGGTGTGGGTCATGTCAGGGTCTGGTGCTGTCCAGCTCTTCATACCTGACATTCTTTCTTGGAAGCTGTAATGGTTACTGGCTCTTGTTTTCAGGGAGATTGCTGGGGTCTGCACTTAGATCTACTAGCCATTGAGCATTGGTGTTATGTGATACCTCCTCCCATATGCTCTTCCAGCACTGATCAATCAAAGCCCTGGAGATTGTGGACACAAAATTTATAGAGACTTACACAAGAAGACTCAAAGCTGTGATTGCTGCCAAAGGGACTTCTACAAAGAACTGTATTAGGGTTTGAATACTTTTGTATTTTATTTCAGATTTTTGATCTTAATAAATTTACAAAAAAAAATCTAAAACATGTGTTCACTTTTTCAGTATGGGTTATTGAGCATAGATTAAATTACAGTTAAAGTACAGTTTAAATCACAGTTTTATCTATTTAAAACTAAATCTGCAGTACAATAATATGAAAGGGTCTGAAGCCATTGTAGATTAATCATCATCATTGTTTTCTTAAAAATCTAAGTGAATAAATGACAGCACTGGTATTTTGATGTGTTTAGCTCCAGCAGCAGCCTTGCAGCCTCCTGCAGCCTCTGTGGAGTCTCCTCCATCAACTCCTCCATCAGCTCCTCCATCAGCTGTTCCATTAGCTGCTTCATCAGCTGTTACATTAGCTGCTTCATCAGCTGTTACATCAGATGCTTCAAGCACAGAGCACAGTAGCCAGCCACAGGTAGAGAAACCCAGACGCTCCAGTTTGGACAAGGAAATGAAGCAGAGTCCAGACAGGGCCAGCAGGTCTCCTCCTCCTCCTCCTCCTCCACGAAGGTCTGTGGCTCACTGAGGATCAGACTGGGTTTTCTGCCACACTTTCTAAAGTAAAAAAACTACAAATATATAATCCCAATTGCATTATTAGTATTCTTTTTATTGTCTTCCCAGGTTCCATGGTGTCAGTTCAGGTCTTACTACAGGAAGGTCAGGAGAGGTGATCATCACCACCAGGAAAGAGCTGGTTGGAGGGCAGGTATGTGGATCTTGGTGGGCACACATGTGCATAGATAAGAATAAGATTCACACCTGTGAAATTAAATCATAATTTAAAAAAAAGCAGAATTAAGTAACTATTACCTATTTTCTTATTAACTAGTCTTATTATTTGTTCAAGAAGAAAATAGATGGGGCATCGATTCACAGCACAGCACACACAGTTGAACCTTAAAACTAACAAATGTCAGTTTATTTCAAATTTTATGATTAAAATAATCCATAGGACACTTTTTTCAAAAAAGCAGTTCAGCATAGTTCTTAATCTCATTTACTAAACAATAATTTGTGCCTAAGAGAATTTATTTTTAGACAGTGACTATTGACTGTATTGGCTAAAATGAAAAATGTCGCTGGCATATTGTAGCAGCTGTAGCTCATTAACATTAAATAATTAAAATCACACTCTTGTCTGGTTTTATATAGATGACTCTGCAAGCCATAGTATTGAGTAAGAATTGTAGAGTAAGAGATGCCTCTCTTTATTATATACTTTATTATCATAAACAGTAGCTAGCTTTACAGATAGCAGCCAAGTACTGACTGATAGCCAAAGCTAGTGAGTAGTAAACAGTATGTTACAACCTCCCAGTAAAACATCATGTATATTACATCAATACTTGAAGCTTAGAAAACTAAGTGTTGACCTTTGGTACATTCGACACGTCCATGAAAGTACCATTAGCTTAATGTTTGCAGCCAAAATGAAGAATGAGGGTTTTCACAGGATCATTTAGGGATTGTCATGTAACTTTGACACTGCCAGACATATCTTATCTCAAATAGATTTGGCATTATAGCTATAGCCATCTTCCAATGTTATTACTAAGTATTTAATTTGTAATGGAGTAAAGCAATATCTCTCTGATGGAAATTTTGACAACTTTTGGAGATGCAAAATTAGAATATATATAATGTTACATATAATTGATACAAAAACTTAAGATAATTTAGTAATGATCATTAAAAATGACCATCCACCTCAACCCTAATTAATACTGTGGTATATACCTATGAGTTAAAACATTATGAGCAGTCACAGATAATGTGAGTATCTTGCATCAGTGGTGCATGTCAGCGTCTGGGATATGTTTGATGCTGAAGCAAACAGTTCAATTTCAACTCAATTCAATTCAACTTTATATATATAGCAACATATCATGACAGATGTTATCTCAGGGCAATTTTCAGAAAGAGCACGTCTAGACCAGACTCTCTATAGTTATTATTGACAGAGACCCAACATTTCCCCCATGAGCAACACTTGGTGACAGCGGTAACGTTTAACTCCCTTTTAACAGGTAGAAATGTTGAACAGATCCTGGCTCATGGTGCGAGGCTGTCTGCCTCGACCGGTTGGGTTGAGAGAGAGAGAGAGAGAGACAGAGAGAGAGAGAGACAGAGACAAGGGGGGCAGGAGGGAGGAGAGAGTGCATAGCATAATAATGGGACTAATAGCTATATATACTATACTTATACTAATAGGGCTAAATGTATTACTAACAGGACTAAATGAAATGGTAACAGTCGCAATCATTATAATTAAAGCAGTGGGTGTTGATCAGGCTCATGGGGCAGTAGATGTTCTGCAATCATGGATCCAGACTCAGGAGCACCAGAAAAAACCTGCAGAAAGTGACAGGAGGAAGAGGAGAGAGACGAAGAAACACAAAACTGCAGGAGAGAGGAAGGACAGTTATTAACAAGCATTCTTGAGGTGTTATTGCACACAGGGAGAGTGGAGGAGGTGGTGGAAAGGGAAGCTCATGATCCAAAGCCACCACATAATCTGTCAAACATGATGGATGTAGTGTTATGGCATGGACATGTCTGGCTAGCAATGGAACTGGGTCACTGGTGTTTATTGATGATGTAACAGCTGATAGAAGTAGCATAATTAATTATGAAGTATACAGGCGATACTATCAGCTCAGATTCAGCCAGATGCTGCAAAATGGATAGGATGGTGCTTCACAGTACAGATGAATAATAACCCAAAACATACTGCGATAGTAACCCAAGAGCTTCACACGGCAAAGAAATGAAATATTCTTCAATGGCAAAGTCAGTCACCTGACCTCAACTCAATTGAGTATACTTTTGTAAGACAAAACCGAGGGAGGTAAGACCCAAAAACAAGCAGCAACTGAAGGCACCTGCAGTAAGGGCTGGCAGAGCAGCTCAAGGAATAAAATTCAATATGACGTCCATTGGAACCAGACTTCAGGCAGTCATTGACTGCAAAGGATTTTCATCCAAGTATTAAAATAATCCTTATATTTATAATTTTGTTGATTTGTCGAGTTACTTCAGAGCCCCTGAAAACAAGGGACTTCCTTAACCGTTAGTGTGATATTTTGCTAAACCCCTTAAAGCTACACTAAGTCTACATCACATCTTGATGGCTTTGTTTCAAGCTCATTATGGTCGTGCAAAGAGGGAAATTACGAAAACTGCCTTACTTTCCAAATACTTACTTTACCTAACTGTACATAGTCATGGAACTGCTGTATACAGTGTCTGTGGCAAGTCCTGTATCCTGAACGTCCATATAGATGTTGGTCCCTACCTTCTGATATGACTTACAAGCGAGTCTTTTGAAATGGTGCACCTAAGGCAGCAGGTGTACCAGACCTTTGGTAACAGTAAAAAACACATAGTCAAGTCTATAGAACAATCATGTTTTGGTTAGGTGGAGGCGCAAAAACTACTCTTCATCCTCCTCCAAATGCAGACTTTGTCGTGCTTTATATTACACCGCCTGACTTCCACTTTTGTCCCTTTCATTATTACTACTGCCAGTAGAGGTTGCCTAAAATTAAAACGTACCTGTTGGTTGTAATAAGCTGCTTGCTGACACAGACCATAACTGTGGAAGAATCTGTATTATCTGAATAAAAGTTATATGACAGCCTTGCAGGCGATTGATTTAACTTTTTGGCAACTTCCACGTATTGGAAAACTGATAATACAATTTTCATCAGGAATTCCCTTTCAAGTTATGGATCAATTTTTGGATGAATTCAGCACTCGTGGTGAAATTTTGTTCCCAGCTGTAATGAAAAATGTATATGATTTCGGTACAACTCATGGGTATCAAAGTAATTCTATCCATCTTCCATGAGAAACTGAAGAAAAATATCTCAGAAAGAAGTTGAAAAAATCAAACTATAACATTAAACTGAGGCAGTGTTACATCATTTAATGGACTTTTGTTTCTCAATTAGGAAACATTGAGAATATCAGTTAAAAAAAATAAATAAATAATAATAACAAAAAAAAAAAAACAAAAAAAAAAATATATATATATATATATATATATATATATAGAGAGAGAGAGAGAGAGAGAAGCTGCAGCTTATCTTGGTTTGCAACTCTGTTATGCTGAAGAAAATTAAAACTGCATGATACAACATCCAGCTTGTTTTAGCTGTTTTAGCTGCTGTGGGTGTGCCATCTAGCTTAGAGGAATTAAAGCTAAAAGTTTACACATAAATCACATCTTGTTGGCTTTGTTTCAGATCCATTGTGGTGGCATAAAGAGGCAAAATTACTCATTTTGTGTCACAGTCCAAATATTTATGTACCGTACTATATCTTCTGTGCTGTATTTTTACTGCATGATTCTGTTTAAGGATGAGAGTGAGAAAGAGATACAAGAGAAAGAGCCCCCTGTGGTTCCTCAGCCCAACCACCAAAGACAGCCACCAGAGGTCAAATCCAAACCCCAATTATGTCCTCCTGCACCTCTGGCTGGTTCCACTTCCAACTCTGTTACAACCTCAGCACACATGAAGGAGGGGGAAGAGGAAGAGGACGATGAAAATTTCATGAAAGAGCTGCAGGTATGTTAAATAATTAGCTGTTTCTTTAAACTTAAGCGGGTCAAATAGTGAACCAGGGAAACCAACAGTCTTGATAAGACAAAACTTGTGATCTCTGAGCAACCTGTGGCTCAGAGTTCCGTTATGTAAAAAATGGGATCCAGTAAGTATGAGCATCTTGCTTCATTAAAATAAATATTTAGTATAATAATAATCATAACATAACTTCAGAAGTTGTATATATAACTCTGTTGTCTGTAGATGTACAAAATGTGTTTTTTTAATTTATTTATTTTAATCAGATTTCCTCTCATGTTGGCTGCCAAATAATCTACTAAGATATCTGTCAGAGCACCCAAAATGGATAACACTGCCATCTGAAAGGGCCAAGTTATGATGCTGATCATATTAATATTCAAATGGTAGTTCATGGACAAGACTATTTTGAAAAGGCTATTCTCGGTAATGTTGTGGAAAAGCTCTAACGCACCCCATATCACATGGTAGCATATGCTGGTTGGATAACATTACGACTTATGTGGCCAAAATGCCAAATAATGTGAGTGACATTATCCTTCAGATGTAGATATTAGTCACTGCATGCAGTATGGTAGTTTTTCTTCCCAACTTGTATGAAACTGTTGAATAAAGCTAAATTGGTTAGCATGTTGCATTCACTTGCTAGACCTGGCGTAGTCGGTTGCTTGTTTTGCCGGTAAAGGTTTTAACTCTGGCTTGGAGCAATGGTTTGAAATCTGTGTTGGGCATGGTTGAGAGAGTTGGATAATAATGAATTGTGGGCCGGGGCTGGGGTCAAAACAATGAATGAATGAATTCAAACACAGGCTGTGTGTGTGTGTGTGTGTGTGTGTGTGTGTGTGTGTGTGTGTATAAGTCTGTATGTGTGTGTATAAGTCTGTATGTATATATACAGAGGCAACAAAATTATTTGCAACCAAAACTAAACCCCTATAGCAACCATTTACATATACATATATTTACATAAAACAACTTGGCACACACTTTCTCCATCAGAACGTCCTAGTTCAGTTTCTGGTACTACTCTGTCCCCCAAAACAACACCAACACATTCATCCTCTTTCTCTTACACTAGAGCACAGCAGGCAGACTGGATGTAGCCCTCTCTCTCCACTTTCCCAATGGTAAAGCCTCACACTTTTCCCAGTGTAACTTTGCTGATGAAGCCTTCTGATACAACCGCAGGCTCACCTAGGGAGCAACAAGGAATAGAGAAAGAGAGGCAAAAAGAGAGGGAAGAGGGGGTGGGGGGCAGAGAGAGAGAGAGCAGAATTAGAGAGACTGCATATCTTTTAAATCCGACTTCCACAGAGAGGAACATATTTGTGTATGTTACACTCCCATTTTTTCATCCCAGCCAGATCATCAATGAAAAGGTCCCAGAAAATGATCTCTAGAAGAGTGGGAACCCTGCCCTGTCTCATGGACCTTAACCCTAATCATGGACCCTCTATCCTTCTCGCCCAGGTCTTTCAGAAATGTACCATAATTGATGCAGGAATCAGCGGTGTGGTTGAACTTTCAGCCTCTCAGCTCGAGAGTAGAATGATGCAGCCTGAGGTAAAAAGAAAAGAAAAAAATACTAACACCACTAATGATTAACAACTCAGTATCCATGAAAGATCTTTCAACACAAACCCTCAAAATTTGGCATTTTAAAAATCTGTTATCTTTTATTAATTTGTAAGGACACGTTTCTGACTTGCTCTGCTTGAATAAGAAATGAGTTAAAAGTCTGAATTTGTGTTCTAATGTTAACCAGCTATAATTAAACTAAGCCTAGTATTTCTTTTCCTAGTGATGTAAAAAACTGTGATTTTTTTTTCTACCCAGTATTCACATTCATTATTGTTAATCATAAAATTTCAGAGAATATGCAAAGTTTGAAATTGACTTAGTAATTAAATAAAAAATCAAATTAGATAATTAAATAGTATTATTCAGTTAAGATTCATGAATCAAATAAGATATTAAATTTACCTTCTTTGACTTCAAACCTTATTTGTGGTTTACAGTAAATATTTACAATCTTCTAACTCACAACAGTTAAAAATCTGTATTAACACAATTGAGGCCTTTATATAGACTAATTACCTCTCTGCTGCTCTTTCTGTCTCTAATAATTTTTTCACTAGTTTACATAGCTTGTGTTTCCAAACTTACAACACTATGCATATACAGAAGAAGCGCTTTTTTCACATTTAACATTGTCGTGTTTCATGACATACTGGTTGAAATGATTGAGAACCCTAAAGTTTAAGTACAGAATTCAGAATATCTTCAGAAATAAATGCAAATTAACCCTTTTTGTATGATCAGATTTTATAAAATTTACAAGGTTAATGAACAACTCAAAAAAATGCTTTCATTTACTGGAATCAAAGTACAGACTTAAAAAGTAAACTTGACTCAATTATAACCCCTTTTTGATGAGTTTAAATTAGTTCCTCAACAACAACAAAAAAATAAGATTCACCTGTACTTAATTTTCAGAAGTGACATGACCTGAATTAACCAATGAATGATGGTTTTACTTCAAAAAAGGGGCTGATTGTTTCCATTTCAAACAAGATTTCTGAGAGCATCAGAAATGCATTTATAGATAATAATTTCAAAGGCCATGCAGCAGTAAACAAAGATCTTGGGATCCTTGTTTCAATAATGTCCTGTGGAGAGATGAAACCAAAGTAGAGCTCTTTGGTATTGCAGTGCATCAGTTTGTTTATAGATGAAATGAAAAGTTCAGATGATGATCTACAGCAAAACATAGTGGAGGTTCTATCATGCTGTCGAGATATGCTGTTGAGATATGAATATATGTATTTGGTTAGTCTTTGTGCGTGCAAGACAGTTCTGACAGAGGAACAAGCTCTTTCGGAGCCTGGCAGTCCTCCACTGCATGCTACAGTGGTGTTTAGCTGAGGGCAGAAGGTTAAACAGTCCATGGGGGGGGGGTTAGACTTTTAATGGCAATTCTGGTGGCTCTGCTCAGGCATTGTTGATACATGTCATATATAGGTGGGACAGATTCCAGATTTTTTTCAACTTTCCTAACCACTCTCTGAAGGTAATTCTGGTCTGAGGTGCAGCTACATTGCCAGGCAGGTATGCAGTTGGTCAGGATACTCTCTAATGTTCCTCTTTAGAATATGGTGCTGAGAGTTGGGGTGAGGTTTGCTCTACTCATCTGTGAAAGCCTAGCAGGGGCCTATAACTCAGATAAAAGTGATATGGCATTATCAGTGGGGCAGTTAGTGCAGTAAGTAAACTGAAGTGTTTGTAAAGTATTGCAGGGAGTCTGGATGTTATGTCATCCCTGACCCACCTCTCGAAGCACTTCTTCATGTTAAGAGTGAGTGCTCATGGGTAGCACTTGTTGAGGTTTTACAGTGGCAACTTATTAAACAATGGTATAATTGTGGTGGCCTCAAAGCATGAGGGGACAACAGCTTTACTTTAGGGAATTGTTGAATATGTCTGACAGCACATTCCCTGAGCACTGCCCTAGTTTGTTGTCAGGACGTGTAGCTCTCTAGAGGTGGACCATGTTTAGGGTACTTTTCCTCGAACCACCCTAAATAGTGATATGGTTCATTGAAGTAATCTGTTTTCACTGGCTCATGGGGAGGTCTTGTAGTCTGTAAGAGACTGGACACCTTGCCATGTGCATCTGGGTCTTCTGGGTAAAGGAACTGACTCTGGATTCTCTGTCTATAAGTGCACTTTGCTGTTCAAGTTGGCTCTTGCAGCTGTTTTGATGAGTGTGACATCATCTGTACATTTGCTTATATATTTGGTCACAGACTCTGCATATTCCCCCAGGTATATGTGTTGTTTGAAAGGGGCAGCCTCCCTGAACATATTCCAGTCTATGCATTCAGAATTGCTTCCTCTGGCCAGGCCCCACTCTGCTTCACAGATGGTTTGTTTTTGGTAAACACAGGCCTGTATGTTGGAATTAGTATTACATAAGTATGGTCCGAAATTCCAAGGAGGGGGTTGGGGCTTGAAACAATATGTTGAAATATATGTTGGTAGTAAAGTGGAAAGACCATCTTCAAGTTGACCTGACGATGTCGCCAGCAATAAGGAAAACACTGTCTGGATTAGTGCATTACAAAGCAGTGACTGACTAAACAGTGTGGATAATGCATCTTTTGTGTTTGTAATAGGGTGAATATATGCAGCCATGATGGTAATGGCCAGGCGTTCCCTTGGCTAATAGAACGGTCGACATTTTTGCATCAGGCACTCTATATGGGAAGAACAATGACTTGAGAGAATTTTAGCATTTGAGCACCAATTTTGTTGATGTAAATGTACACAAAACCACCCCAAGATTTACCAATGAGAGCATTGCTCCTGTCTAAGTGGACTCTTGTAAACCCATCCACATGAATGCTGTTGTCAGGAACAGAAGAGTTTGGCCACATCTAAGGGAGAATCAGAGCAAGTAGTCTCCAGGCATTAGCCTTTAGCCTGGTGCAGATACCTACTTCAAGTTCAACAGTCAATATACTGTCATGTACTTTAATATAGTATAAAAGAAAGCATATGAACACACACACAAACACAATAACATGTTCTCCCTTTTTATCTTCATATCAGCTAGATTCAGCTCAGGGTAGACAACCTTTTGTTCAGCACAGATCACAGCGACAGGAGTCCACAGGGTCCAGTTCTAATATTCAGTGTCCACAGCGTCATGTTCCAACTGTGCTCAAGCTCAGTTGCTGCTCTGTCACAGTTTTAATATCCACTAGTAGCTTTTCAGAAGTGGAATGGCTCCTCTTCAACAGACACATCTTGATGCCTTGTGGCTGAACCTTTTATTTATTCTACCTTTCATTTCAAATGTCAGTGCAGCTGATCTCAAAGCACAGCTGCTGTCAATAAGCTGAATTTTTGTTTGTCTGACAGACATGATCATAGAATAATGATGTTATCTGCAGCTCAACAGGTCAGTAATGACTGGTGGTCAACATATTTATGAGCCACCATCAAATTTCATCCATTTGTCTGACAACAGAAACAGAGAAATATGTAAACGAGAACAAGTATATGTTGAAGTCATCAGCATTAAAACACAGTAAGAGTGACAACAGAGGAGACTAAACACAGGTAGAACAGACTGTCTTCCTCCATCACTATACCTGTTTTCTCTCACTAATTATAGAAAAAACTACTTTTATTGTTTAATTGTGAAGACAAAGCAAACAAATCAAAGAAAAGCATCAGTAAAAATGCATTTAATGTCTGTTGTACAAAAATTCAATATATACACGCATATATATAGAATTCAGAGTTACTGCTCTTTCAAAAATAGACACGATAAGACAGCAATGACACACTCCAGACACAAAACTAGTGGACATACAAATGCACGCCTTTCCCTACCAGAATGGAATACAGTTGGATGCTGTCAACATTGGCTGTAACACTCTAATCTCATGGACTCTTACTTCAGAAGTAAAAATCTGTGTTGTAGCCATGTATCTGTCTCCTGTTTGTCATTAGACCCCATGTCTATGCAGATGTGTCTTCAGATAAACCTCCATTCCAACTTACTACAATGAGACAATGACCTGTAATTGAAATATGCAAAATGAGCTGTTGTAGAGCTTAACAGGAATGAGAAGTCTTTGCTACCAATGCACATGGTTAAGGCCCATATCTACATTAATCTGTATCTAACAGGTGAACCTTTCTACGCCAGCCTTGTTTTTTGGGGAAGCTGTCAGTTTACTGAAGGTTACAGCTATGTTGACCTCGTAATTCCCTTAGTGGCAGCTCCACTTGCAATGACTACTATAAGATTTACAATTAATCTGAGATGGACTGCCCATAGATTCTACAGTTATTTTACTAAATGACATAAAATGTGCCTTATCACAAAAGTCAAACAAGATAACGTAAAAAGTAAAGGTGAGAGTCTGAGCACACCTGTAGATTTTAAGAATGTGCATGTCTCTTGGAGATCGCCCGATATTTTAAGTTATCCACTGAATAAATCTCTGATATGATTTGTGCCTACCATACATTTTATACATTAGAATATCTTTTAAGTGCATCAAGTAGTGCATCAAGTATTTATTATTTTAGTATTATTATTATTTATAGGCTTTTAGTTTAGTTTAGGATTTAGATCTAAAGTTGTTATATCAAGAGACAATTAAAGTCAGATTGACTCATGAATGTACTTAGATCCTGTGAATGATGGTAGCTGTGTTTATAAATACTGGACAAACAATGGATGTATTATGAATAATAATGGAACATAAAAAGACTAAATATAATTTCCTTATAATCACATGTTTAATCATGCATTTTTTAATTATAGGTGACTACAGAACTGTCAAATAAGAACAATTTGCCAGGTGGAGATAAGCAATGGATAGGAGAGGTGAGGGCATCTTCAGCATCACAACTGGCCAATCAGAATCTTTCTCAGTTAGCAACATGTGACCACCAGTCAGCTCATCAGCTTGGAATTACGGATGGCTCCAATCATAAACTTGTAGCAGCAGCTGGACTCGAAGACGACAGTAAAGGTGTGAAAGACAGTGTAAATCCTGAGAATAAGAAGGAAGCAAAAGAGAAGGTTTTTAAACAAGTGCCTTCCTTAAACTGTGCAACAGTAGAGAAGCTGGAGATACCTCCACCTGTTGCTTTAAAAGGTGTTCAGAAGAATGAAGAGGTGCCCACACCAACCAAAAAGAAAGCAGAGACGATGGATGCATTTATATTTCGAACTTCACAAAAAGAAAAAGATCTTACTGTATACACTCTTGAAGAGGTTAACAAGGAGCTTGTTGGGAAGGTTTTGTCCCCAACTACAGCAGTTTACGACAACTGTTACTTTCGACTGACATCGAAAGTCTTGACCAGAGAAAGGGAAAAGCAGTCAAAGAGGTACCAGCTGACAAGAAATCAAATTTGATGGTAATTTTAACTTTACAAAAAGAAAACACCTCACAGGATTGCTCAATAGTACCAGAACTAAAATTCCAGCAGGATAAGTCCCTGAGCTCGGATCATGAGTTTCTTGCTTCTACTAACATCCTAAAACCTTCCCCCCTTTCACCCAGCTTCCCTTACAGCTGCAGCAGCAAGCAGCAGAACCAGGGGACAACAGCACAGGTATCTGGATACCAATCACAATACACAGAAGAAGGAGGTAGCCTGAGCCCTGATATATGGGATGATGAGGGAAGTCCTCCTCCATTACCTCCAAATGGTAAAATCAGCCTTAGATTTTCCAAGACCAGAGTCAGGGCACAGTCCAAAGACAAAGACCTAACCAAAATAAATGGATCTGACATACAGACTGTAGCTGGGGACAGCACTTATCTTGCACATTAGGACAATACTTTCAAGGACAGTGATGAATCTGACAAGAAACCTATTATTGTTATCTTGAATGAGCCTATGGATATTCAGTCAGCCTACAAACGTCTGTCTACCATCTTTGAATGTGAGGAAGATCTTGATGGGATTCTCTCACTGGAAAGTATAGTGAATGAAGAGCAGATAAAGCAGGAAGAGGAGGAACAGGACATGAGAAGACTTTGCATCACTGAAATAAATACAGGTTTAGGCCTTAAAGACATCACAGGGAATGGTCCAAATTATCTACATATGCAGCATCAAAGACCTTCAGCAGACCTTCATTTCCTGAAGACCCAGACCAGGGTAAAAGAGACTTGCTTACGAAGACAGAGACCAAACGAAAATTCCAATTCATGTTTCCCAAAAACAAACTAGCTGCAATTAGCCAGGCCATTCGAACAGTGACGCAAACAGGAAAAAATACTCTTGAGGTTTTTGTCTATGAGGAAGAGAAAGAGATAGCATTGGACAGCAGGTCAGGAAAGGAGACCAAGAAAAAGACACAGAAATCCAGGAGGTTTGAGATCAAAAGTACCAAACATTACAACTCTGGTGAAGGAAATGGCTGTGATAGAGAGCTCAAGGTTTCCTCTCCCAGCCAATCCATACCACATAGCCATGTAGATGAGCTGTGCAAGAGCACATTAGACTCTATGGACAGTCTTGAAGGGTCTATTAAACAGCTGGAAATCAGTGTGGACAGTCTAATTGTCCCTTCTTCCCCCTGCACCATTCTGTCTTCACCTTCTCAGTCCCCTGATTCTGCCTTTGGCTCTGCTGACAGAGTCCAGCTTAAAGGCATAGTCAAACAAGAAAGGGAGCAAAGCACATACAAGAGGCCAGCCTCTCAATCCCTCAGGAGCCCAAATCCACCTCAGAGTAAGAGGGTCAAAGCACAGCCTCCAAACAACACAGCGAAAACCTCCAAGAAACAGGTCTGATGTTCCTCTTCCTGATGCGCAAGTTGTTTCAATGAAGCTTGGCTGGTGACGGGATCTCTACTCTGACTGTCTGACTCTACACTCTGCTCTGTGAATCTATCTTTCATAGCCAGGGCTCATTTTGTGTCCGCAAGAAAAGTCAGCATTAATTCCTCCCAAGATGGATAGACAGAATTTTACCAGTCATTTGTCATTGTATTTATAATGTATTTGCTACACAGAATGGCTTCCATTTTATAGTTATCTCTGGTAATTTGAAACAGGCTAGTTATGGTTCAATGGCAAATGCAGCAAAACAAGATCGCAAATAAAACTTTCTCAAGGCCAAATAAGCTAAATGTGTGTTCAGACTCGACCAGAAACAACGTTTTTGGACCAGCTGTTAAAACGTTAGCCTTATTCAGCTAGCCATGTACACGGCAAACTTGTGTGTGGCATTTGTCTGTGCTCTGTTTGACAGCTCATAGGGGATTTAAGCCTCTTTGAGTGGTTTACCCAACATCCCAACGTTTATCCTCAAGTTGATGGGAGAGAGGGGAATTTTTAGCTCAAGTCAAAACGTTTTCATCAACCATTGGTCTCAGTTCTCACCCATCAGTGTTGCTAATATGATATTGTTTAACATTCTTATTGATAACTGTCTTCTGATGATAAAGGACTGATATACTACACTCAAATGTAAAGTTCCATCCATGTCGTTAACTGTAGTTAGGTAACATGGAATACATATTCGATATCATCTTTGATCGTAATTTGCTGCTTGAATCTGAGGCTTTTTAATGTTCTTTAATGGTAGAGCTGCTATTGTAAAAATACTGCATCTCCTTCATGTTTTTCAACGATAGCATAAACTCATCTAGTCTGGCCTAATTAAACTTTTGTTTATGCAGACATCTGGCAGCAGCTCCAAATTATCTCCTTTGCGATCCCACAAGTCCTCTTGCTCGGCCGCCTTGGTGTCATCAGAGAAGACCCCTAAAGGTCCTCAGCAGGCCACTGGGAAGCAGCCCAGCAAGGTAAATGAACTCTAAAGAGACCCGAGGTTAGGGAATGAAGGGAATTAGAGTAATGTTCCACCAAATGTTAACTGGATTTGTGTTTTTAAGATTGCAGGTTTAACAGCCTGTAATCTTTTGTTGTCAAGTATCAGTACATTCATATACTTAGTGGTAACTGAAATAAACTTAACCTTATCATTATTCAAATCACCACATAAAAAAGACCAGCTTTTAGAAAGACATTAGTTAATTGCCATTCTCTGAAACTTCAGGTGGACACTTTTACTATGAAGTTACATACAAATGAAAATGTTGATAGACTCTTGCTGTTCAGTGTAACATCATCATGTTGACTTCACGCGGGTTCACTCTCTTTGAACCTGAAACATAAGTGGAGCAGGCTGTAGACTAATAAAGGATTAGTTAATGTGTAATAAACCAGAGTCTATTCACATCATATTTGCTTAAACTAGAAAATCACTTTACTGAAATTACATCTAAATGCTGAGTTTAACATCTAAAAGTTTTCATTTTAACAACTACATGACTGAAAGACTACTTTCCCATAAATAAATAGATGAGAGAGAACTGGATACCCTCGGTTGTCTGTTTCATAAATTAGTATGTGTGACATGTAATAATTGAACATCAGTAGCTTGGAAAACAAGTGAATAACTGTGCTTGCAGTGAGATTTAAATGTGTATGGTGCTGTAGTTTTTCGTGAAGATATGAGTCTTCTATCTGTCTGTTTGTGGTTGTGTTCACCTTCCTCTATACCTTGGCACACTTCCACAAGATACAGTCTAATTTTGTTATAGTGCTCTTTAATGACCCTATATCCCAAATTAGCTGTTGATGTTTTGAAGCTCAACACAGCTGACATTTGAGTCTCTAGATGGGAATGGATCTTGACCTGCATGTAACTTGCATGTTAACTCTGTAATACTGTTTGTCACCTGGCAGTGAGATGTGGAAATATTATTTGGGTGTCCAAAACTCTCACAATATCTTGTCCCTCAATCAAGGACACTCAGAAGCCATCATATAAAAGATATTAATGATCCATTTAAAACATTTGTCATTTTTTACTCTTGTATTTACACTGATCAGCCATAGCATTTAAACCACTAACAGGTTTTAAAGCTGTGGTTGATCCGGTGTATGTGATGAAAGAGTATGTCATCTTATAAGTGCTTAATGTATGTTGTGGCTGTTAGCACCAATTTGTTTCACAATGTCAGATCTTTAATGACAAGTTGAAGTTATTACAGAACAACTCCAAGTTATTTTGAAAGATGAAAAAAGTATTTTGTCTTTAGATGTTTTCTTTACTTTAAGAGAAATAGCACTGAATTCTATCAGTCATGTATGTTACTACTATGTCTTTGGCAAGTTTAATAAGTATAAACAAACATTCCTTCATACTACAAAAGTAAGGTGCTGCCAATGACCAAATGTATAAAGACCCCGTCCCACTAGAACAAGGGGGACTATCCTTACTATGTATCTGCCACTATGTCAGTGAGCGTTTACAACATTAAGTCCATTTCTAGATTTTCTGTGACGTAAACAAAATGTGTGAGAGCTAACAGACTTTGAAAAGGGCACAGCCAGGTTCTAGGAGGACTGGTCAAGATGTTTAGTTATGTATACCAAGTTATCACCAGTTCATTGTACAGCAATTAGTGTGTGTAGTCAACCACCTGTTTCAGAATACACTATATCCCCATGACCTAATGTTAGGAAAGCTGTGTATAATAGGAGTCAGTATGTATGCAACCAAATTCCCAAAAGAAAGCTTCATTCAGGCAACATACTCTCAGTGTCTAGTTTACCAGGAACGCTGATCTCAAACTAAGTCAGTTTAAACCAAAAGTCCATTGATAGATCTTCTTTCATGAGGGTTCTAATGTTCAGTATAACACAACAGAGTTCAACAACAGCACAAACTCCATCCTCCAAAATGATCATCCAGGTGAATCAACACTTGTGTAAAACAATGTACACAAATGAAACAGTAGAACCTTCATGCAGAATGATTTATTTTAAGGGCTTTTGGTTTTAACTGACTCAACTTAAGGTCAGTGTTCTTATTAAACTGTAAAATGAGTGTATTTACTAAGCGCGTGTGAAAGCATCTAATGGTAGCATTAGTGCTACTGCAAATAACAGCCACCCATGGCAACAATTTCCCAAAAGAAGCAAGAAGGAGATGCCTTGACACCTCTTGTGAAAAAAACATGGAAAAAGGAAGAATTCAGGTGCATCAGTTGGTTTCATTATCAACCCCTTCATAATGACCCATGTGTAGCATTTGTAGAGAGGACCCCCTACCAATCACACGTCATAATTTCAAGCTCCATTAATAAAAGCTACACTAGGTCCCCTGTTGAGTTAGTGACACACACTGTAGCTGGTGATATTTCAGACCTTTATCAGCTGATTTAATCATGTACTCTCTGAGCACTTTTATTAGGAAAATCATACTCCTCTCTTTGTTGTCTATCTGATGCTCTGATGCTATTGATACTAAATACTGACCCTACCATCAGCTTCAACTGTCTAGTTTTTTTGAGTCTGTTCCCACTACAGCCTCAGATTTCAGTCCTTGGCTGACAGGACTGGAAGCAGCCATGGTCTTCTGCTGTTGTAGCTGCCTCAAGGTTTGACATGCTGTTCATTCAGAGAAGCTTCTCTGTTCTCCACAGTTGTAACCAGTGGTTATCTGAGGTACTGTAGTCTTTCTACCAGCTCCAACCAGTCTGGTAATTCTCCTCTGACCTCTATCAAAAAAAGAAGGTGTTTCCATCCACAGAACTGCTGCTCACCAATTTTTTTCTGGTTTTCAAACCAGAGTAAAACTGTAGAGACTGTTTTGTGTGTGAAAATCCCAGGAGATCAGCAGTTTCATAAATACTCAACCAACCTGTCACCAACAATCATGCTGCAGTCAAAAGCACTGACATCACATTTTCCCCCATTCTGTGGTTTGATGTGATCACTAACAAGCTCCTGACAAGTATCTGCTTGATTTTTAGTATTGCACTGCTTCCATATGATTGGCTGACTGGATAACTTCAGGCAGATGGACAGGTGTTCCTAATTTCCTGTATATTTACTAGTAAATCCTCAATCCACTATGTCTGGCCCCTCTTGCAGGCAGACAGAACTGTCCGCTGAAGTAGTGATCACAGTGGACAGCAGTAGAGGTGGTGGCACCTGTGTCTGGTCTCTGTGATCCAGTCTTATATATCTTTGCCACTCCACTCTAAAATGCTCAGAAAAGAAAAAGAAAAAAAGACATGTGCCATGGTTTGCTGCCAGTCCTGAGACAGGAGTTGATGGTACAGCACCTACATGTTTTCAGCTAAGTGCTTATCAGATTGTTAAAGTAACAGGATTTTTCATTTTTGACACAATTCTCTGCCACTTTCATGATGAGTGCACCACTGATCGCTTTAAAAGACGTACTAACTAAAAAATGTGCCCCATTATTTGGGTAGAACAGGTCGTCCACAAACCTTGTTCAATCCCTGGTTCCTCCAGTCCACAAGTCCAAGTGTCTTTGAGCAAGATACTGAACCTTATGAATCATCGGAGTGTGTGTGTGTGTGTGCGTGTGTAGAAAGTGCTGTGTGAATAGAAAAATGTTTGTGTGAATGGGTGAATGTGGCAGTAGTGGATTGCACTTTGAAAGGAAAGTGTTATATAAGTGCATTCCATTTAACATTTATGTTGATTTGTATGATCACAGTGGTGTGAAGTACATATACCCCACTGCTGTAGTGTAATACAAATTTGAGGTAATTGTGCATGACCTTATTATTTTTATCTCATCTCCTGCCTCTCCACTACATGTTAGAGGGAAATGTACTGAGCTCTAGTGATCAGTGTGTCACCAAACTTTGAGCACCATCTCTTTCAATAGGACTATATCATTTCTAGCCTTAATAAAGGGACTGGCTGGCCAAAGCCATGGAAATAACAGCTATGACTGCTCAGATTTAGTGTTGTTCTCCTGACATGTGGTCAGTGTGTTGTTGGTGTTGATTTGTATTCCATGGTGTGTGTTTGCAGGCTGACAGCAGAAGCAGTAGATCAGCCGGGGATAGTAACCGTTATGTTGTTGCTCTGCGTGCCTCTAAGATCCCGGCATTATTCTATTGCTCTGGGAAACACCCATCTGCCTCTCTGTCCTCTCCTCACTGCTCAGACACCTCTTCCTCCTCCTCCTCAGCTTCTTCACCTTCAGCTTCTTCCACCTCCTCCTCCGGGAAACAGTCTCTGCTGTCTTCTCCTTCAAATGTCTCCAGGTGTCCTTCCCGTTGGTTTTCTCCTTCCTCCACCAAGCATTCCAGGCAACAGGCTTCCTTGTGTCCCCTCTCCTCTTCCATCTTGGTGAAAAGCTCCTCTCCTCCGTCAGACTCCCAAACTCGCACTCCCTCTCCACCCCCCCCTTCATTTTCTTCCTCCCCTCTTCCTCATAAGTCCTTTATCCCATCTCTGAATCTAAGTCGTCTTCTCCCTTCATCTAGCCACGTGCTGTCGCCATGCCACGCTAACACCAGTCCGGCCCACCAGGGGCTTCGCAGCAGCGGCAGCAAACACCAGCACCACCTTGTCCTCGCCTCAGCCTCCAGCGCCACCTCCATCTCCCAACACAGCAACTACTCTTCATGCTCATATTCTTCATCCTCACCCTCCTCCTGCTCCACCTCCTCCTCCCTTTCCCCCACCTCGTCATCCTCCTCCCCTCCCTCCCCGTCTTCCTCCCTCCTTCCCACAATGATGAGTTATGGGGCAAGGAGTGTTCGAATGTCAGCATCCAACCCAAGCTCTCCATGCAATGCCAGGAAATGCACAGGAAACCAAGCTGGCCAACTTTTGCACACGGTGGTGACAGCTTCAAGGGATGCAGCATGACAGTTTGATGTTCCAGTCTAGGGTTCAGGTTTTAAAAATGATCTCAAACTGATGTGTTTGAGAGAAAAAGCTAAATTGCACTTCCTACAGTAATATTGTGTGATGTTTACCTTTAAGCACATTCAGATGAGTTATGGCTAAAGATAAAACCTGAAAAAATCCTTGTAAAACCTAAAAAAAAAAACAAAAAACGGTCTGGCCTGATATGCTTTTAAGTCCATACCACACGAGTGCCATACCAAACGTCATGCATAGAGACTCTTGACCTTGGTATTATTGGCTGGTTTAAGCTCATTACATTTATTTCTGTATCAGCCAGTAAGTAACAAACTGCAGCACAGACACACTAAAGATACGTTTGAGGTCATTTAGAAAGCACTGTTACCATGACGTTCATTGCCCACTGCAGAGTTTATTTTTTAGCTGTAAAATGATCCACTCAGGAGAAAGTACCTTAACAACATTTAAGGAGTTTTATTAGGACTGTTACTGATTGAAATTTTTGCATTTTTATTTATTTGTGGAAAATTAGATGATGATCAGTCAGAATTCAATATTGATGGTAAAATAAGTGCATAAGGCTATGCCTTGTACTCCCATTTTCTCTCAGCATCCTCAATACCACAAACAAGCAAGTCCAACTGAACAAACAATCATGAAACTAAACCATCTGAAAAATAATGTGAAGAAGAATTCTGGAACCCCAAGATGTTTAAAGTCTGTTTGCTGATGCCCTCAGATATTCAGTATTTATTGGGCTCTAGTCACGCAGCAAATACCAGCAGCAGGTATCCAGGCACCCTGATTCAAATATCACATCATCATTTGTATTATTATTATAAAATTACTGTGCTTTTGTTTTCCTTTGATATACTTGGGTTGTTTCCAAATCAACATTTTTGGGGCTTTCCTCAAGTTCCAGTGAAACAGTGACAAGTAATTAGTTTTTGAAAGGTCTCATCTGGACACCTTGAAGACAATCAGGCACAGTGTGTGATGGAATTTCTCTACTGTTGAACTGTCACAGGTCAAGATATAGAATAAGAATTATAATTATAATCTGAATATAGTATAAACACAGTTTATTTTTCTTCACACACTCCATCAGTCCTGTAAGGTGCAGTAGAAGAGCTTATTTTGGATTATTGGTGTATGAGATACAGTATGTATGGTGTCATTTAACACAGCTGAGTATATTTCTATGAAAAAGAGTTTTACTAGAGGTTTTGATTACAAATATCCAGAGCTTATACAAAGAAAAACCTATAAGCGCTAAATGTGTCAGTGCAGAGTTTTTATGTTGATAATATAGAAATGATATATTAAACATATGTAGCTTCTTTTAGTATAGATGTTGGTTACAGTGTCCATTTGTAGTCAGTTGTTTGAAGTGATTCTTACTAGAAAGAGAGAACTTGTTTTTGTTTTTTTTTAACACCCCTGAGTTCAATGTCGCAGACAGTCTGTAAGGCGAAAGCCTCCAAGATTAAAGGTACATTCGACCAGTGTGGGATATGTGCTTGTCAGAGTCAGATGAGAAGATGATGGTCACTATAAAGGTATGTTCAGGATAAAAATGACCCATTCCACAATCTCCAAACTTTCTACTGCAGACAAAAACTCAGTAGGGTTTTGTGTATTCCCCACTGCCACACCCCACTGTGACCCTATCCCTCTGAAATCAGGACCATGTGTTTTTTTATGGAGGTCTATTAGTCATGGATTAAGGAAAATGTGCTTTACCATACTAAATGCAAATCGCCAAAAACAAGAGTAACATTTAGAAGGATGATTTTGGATTTTGTCAGGAAAGATTCTGAAAGATGAGTGAATGTTGATTGAAGTTGCAAGTAAAGTTCAAAGAGTGTGAATGTATGTACTGCATCACTGTGGAACTAGTAACAGTGATGACCCCTTACAGTATCCAGTTGTATCATAGAGAAATAGACAAAATGGATATCTGACAGCGACCTCCAACACTGATAGGCAGTACATAATTATAACCTCTGACAGCCATCACTGCTCAACACCAATTGTCAGCATAATGAGGAGAGATTTTTGACAAAATAAACCTGCATAAATCCAGATCTATAGAACATTCACTAACTTGATCTGCTCTTACAGCTGCAGCATGATGAAGGTTCAGTGGTTCTCAGGACCTGCTGAGTTTCAACCACTAAATATTGAATTAAACAATTATCTTTCACTAACATTAAGTAATTTTGTAGCTGTGTTGACATGCAGTCTGTAGTATCAAAGTCCTATACTTTGTACATCCATCACCCACCCCACCTATCTGAGAAAGCATTCCCCCAGTTTTTCACCAGCACTTAAAATGTATTTTATAATATGAAGAAATGGCACAGCCTCACAGTTGAAACAGAATGAGATAAACTGGTGAGTAGAGGCAAGTTGCAGCAAAAATCATACTTGTTTTTGTTGTTAAGAAAACAAATCGTATTGATTTCTTGCATATCAAAAACATATTGGAAATGAAAACTAAAGCTAAAAAATGAAAGGTGCAGTAGGAAATACTGCAGTCCAGCACTAGCTGCTCCTGAAACATTGTCTTTGATGGTTTTATACTTATGTCCTTATCTATTTTGTGTCAGACACACAGGCTTAAAGATGCAGACAGACAGTTTTGGAGTGTTGGAGGTTTGGATGAAACTTCAGCTTTACAGGCTAGAGTAAACAAATACTGGATCTATGAGTATGGGACACATAGATGGAAAGTAAGATGAAATGATTCATTCATCTTCTCATATGACTCCTGATATTTCCTAAAATGTCAGACTGTTCATTCTTTCGTAAGGCAGCAATCTAAGTTTAAAAACACGCAGTTTGGTTTGGCAATATGATTTAATACACACTGTGTGGATCTTTTCTTCATTCTGTGTATAAACATGTTTTATATGTTTATTATGTAAACATAAAGGCAAAGCTTAACATAAGCCTTTTGTTTGTTGTTTTATCAAAATGTGAACCTCTGCATGCTTTTAACAGTTTGTCATATTGAAGCTTGGTGAGTTTACACTGCTGTAAAAACTTTTGTGGTTATGTAAGTTGTTGGCACTCGAACTTGAGCCCCCTGTGAGGGTGGAGAACTAATAAAGGGCTTCCACAGTGTTGAAACATCAGCTGCTCCTGCTCTCCTGCTTTATTCCATGGTACAGTTCCACCTTTAGTCAGTAGAGGGCAGTAGAGACCCAGCAGAGTCCTGACCATCCCTTAAAAGCTCCTCACACATCTGTGCTGATTCATATTTAACATTTACATTTACCATTCACACCCCTTCGCCTTTACTCATAAGACTGAAATACTGAAAATATACTAGTGCCACAAAAATTGCGAGAAATATATAGAGTATGTGTAGCACTGTGTAGTATAGTATAAGTTATGCTGACTAAGAGTCTGCCTAGTAATGTTTAGTTAAACAGATAAAAAGTCAGAAAATGAGAATCATTTCCCATAGATGATGCAACTGATGATAAGGAGGATTTTGGGTTGATTAATAAATAAAACTTGTTCAGTCTTTTTACTGGCAGTCATGGCTTTAAAACATTTCCTGCAGTAAGCGTTAATGCACTACGTTCATTATAATGAGCTTATGTGAAATTATTTTGTGTGCGACACTGAGTGTTTCAAAATATGAAATGAATATGGATGGGCAATGCAAACAAATGATACACAAAAAAAGAATTTACACAGTTTTTCAGGTAGATTTTAAAAACAGTAGTCAAGTGCCTGCATAAAGACTGAAACAGGTTTTGTTCACAATTAAAATCTTTCCTACTTTTCATACTGGACAGAAACAGTCTTTGGAAACACAAAGAAGAAATTCTGTAAATAAGACACTGTAACTCCAGAAGAATCCCTCTTCAATTGTCCAACTCAAACTGCTGATTCAGTAACTTCAAATAAAGTTTGGATTATATTTTTACACGGAACAGGAACTGTGGATTTTGTGCTACATCACTATTGGAAGAAAGGAACCCCCTAATGTCCAGTACATGAACCAGTCCTTTAACAATAACTCATATCACCCATTACATGGGATGTCAAGGATGTCAACAGTCTACAGCTGAAATTTCCAAGTATGATCCAGATCAGCCTGACTAACTGCTCCCTATAGTGGTCTCAGTACTGAGCCAGGGATGCTGGTCTGCATCAGGGCTATAAATACTGTGTCTGATCTGTTGAGTGTACTAATAATACTCACCTGCAGTTTTGCTGAGGAGCCTCTTGCAGTTCCTGTGGAGCAGCTCAGTGAACCTGGATGCATGAAGGTAAAAACAGGCTTCTCCTACTCTCCTCTTCATCTGGGTCTGAAACAATGCATTTTTATTCAAAGCCTCCTTTTAGCAAAAGTGTATTTAGATAGCCCGGCTAATTGGCTAAATTATTAGTCATTAGTTCCATCATATGCTAATTAGCTCATATGTAAATTGCGGGCCAGATGAATCCCAGCGCCCGTTTCTGTGTAATTAGTCTGCAATTCCTCAGCATCCTATGGAACTGGGAGAGGTTGGCAGGCCAAAACTGTGTCTGATGCAACACAGGGAGGGACTGAGGACTAATTAGAAATATCTCACATGAAGATTTAATTACATTAATTAATTACAACGGTTTCTGTGTCCCAATACTTTTTTCCCCTTCCTTCTCCCTACAACTGGGCTGCGTCAGAGGAGGACATCACAAACCAACAAGGAGCCTGGCTGATGCTTAATCAAAGTTTAGGCTCCTTATTTGCATTTCTAATTAGAATTAATTAGGATTGCCCAAATTGTGTGTGTGTGTGTGTGAGAGAGAGAGAGACAGGAGATGTTCTTTGTTATGTGAATTTCTTCATCCATCTGATGATGTCATTATGATCAGTTCATGGGCAGCAGAGAGGAAGCAGGACATCTGAGGACAGATCTTTTGAGTCTAACAACATATAAAACTGTTCCGTTCAACACCATCTCCCTACCTCAACATCTGTGGTGGGCTAACTCTGGAACAACTTTTACATCACTTCTTAAAGGTCACTTTTATCAGGAAACCTTTCTAAATTCTGTTTATAACCTTATAAGTATATTGCTCACTCGGTCTGTTGTCTTGTGACAACAGGCCCAGTGTGTGTAGTTTGGTCAAGACTTTAACCAAACTACACACTCAAGGTATTAATAAACACCTGCCTCCTCAAATAGATGACCCACTACAAAAATGTTATGGTGAGGCACACATGAGGAAAGTGTTTCTGCATCATTTAATAATGCTTTATGGATCATAAGCCATTCATATAAGCAACGATTGGGATGCCAGACTATAAATGTTAATTACTACTTTTGTTCAGACATAGAGAGATTGGTCCCAAACATGCAGTGTGTTGGTAAAGTGTCTTTCCACCTCAAGAACCCAAGCAGCTTCAGTTCTCCTTGTCAAAGATTCCCCCAGTGTGTAAAACTCTACTGGTGGGATGGACATCGGTCTTCCAAAACATATCACCTCATTTGGTTTTTCTGATAATGGTGGTGCAGTGTGCTGTCTAGTGACAGATGGATGCGTGAAGCCTCATGAAGCTTTGGGTTTTCCCTTTTTTTTCTGTGCCAAACAAAGATATAAAGCTTAAGGCTTCAAATTCAGTAGCACAGTCACATTGTTTGTGAAACATATAGGAGACCTTGGAGAAACCACTTCAAACCATCCAAGCACCTCACAGATTTAATAGTTTCAATATTATGCAGAATGTGAGCAATAAAAGCCCAAGAAACCTGTAATGTACTAAATCTGTAATACTCTTGTTCAGAAGTATTGCAATAAAAGAACACATTACTGTCCTGTGTTACAATAAAATAATAAATATGCTTTCTAATACATTGTGATATTTCACAGTCTAATTGTAGTGACTGAAGAATGATATTCAAAATAATGCTTTGATGACTTTAGTACCTGGTTTAGGAGGAAATGTGCCCATGACTATGTCTTTCTATTAATCGCTACATTTCTCGCTTATTCCTCTCCTTTGTTATTCAACAAATATGAGGACAACTTGAGCAACATGTCCTTTGGCTGCAAAAATCTAAAAACTGTCAAAATGAAACAAGTTCTTTCTTAAGCAGGAGAGATGTTTGAAGCTTCGGATATCATGGGGTGTTCTTCATCTTACACAAGCTCCAATACAACTTATTGAAACTGACACAAGCTTAAGAGCTGCAGTATCATACGCACCTCACAAGCACTGCCCGACATTCTGCTCCAAAATCTCCCCAAGTTCAGATGGATTGAGACCTGGTGACTATGAGGACCACAGCATGATTCAAATCCATTCCATCCTCATTAACCATTCAGTGACCCCCGTGCCTTGTATATGTTTTTGTTTCATGGCTCATTTAGTCAGGTTTTCCTTTTGACTACTGTGCATACAACATGTGATGAGAAGGATTCCCACAACAGAATTTCACAACTGAATGCATCTTTCAGCCTGCTGCAGTCACGGCCTCTTGTGAGAAGCAAGGTCTAAACCCTGGAGGACACAGCTGTGTGTCCAGTTTAGTTTGCTTCTGCACCTCCTCACTTTTCACATTTTCTAAATGTGACTCACTTCACACTGGATCTTCATCAGTCACACTCACTTCACTCAAGTCAGTGAATGAGCTGGCTCATACCTGATATGTGTTCTCCATGGTTACAGACATCTGCATGACAACTGACACATTGGTTTATTTTAGCATTTTTATTCTGAATCAGACAGAGGAATAACTCGCCACAAAACCATATCAGCAGTGTGTAAACCTCACACTGTTTGGTGTGTCAGGCCTCCAGAGTCCCATCATGCTCAAAACTCTCATTTAAAGCTGATGCTGCCATGGCCATAATACAGTAGAGTAACTGTGGGGCAATGAGTGTCTAATAGAAAGAAACTGTCAAGTTGCAATCAGTAATAAATCCAACATCTGTCCACACTCACTGAGACATGATGCATTTAGGTTTTCACTAAAACAAACATCATTACAACAAAAAGCACAACCTTACTCTAGTTTCAGTTTGTAGTACCACACACTCTGTGTGAACCCAGCTCAGGTTTCCGCACAGGAGCTAAAGAGATGATCTTGCAGTATGAAATGATTCCTGGAAGAGTGATTCAAAGGAACTACTCAGACTCAAAAGCCTCCCACAGCTATGGAAATGATTCTGAAGCTTTGCCTGTGTCAATCTTCCTCTAATGTGGAGTTCTAGTTCTGTTCGACCGCCGTGAAATATTCCGGTGAACAGAGCAAATATCACCTCTCACGTTGTGTAAACACACGTAAAGGAGCGCTGGCAGCAGGCACACACGGAGTATGTAGCACATGACCTTGGCTCAGGCTGTGTCTAATTCAGTCTGCTGTAGTTTTGAGGGCAGCACCGCAGGCGATACTGCACGCTCCCTCCCACCCAGCACCCCCATTCACACATGACCCCGGGCTATCCGTCTGACAGCCACCAATTAGGACTTCAGCATTAACTACCCCAGACCCTCATTAAAAGTTAATTAAATCAAATCTATCAGGAATTATCTGCTGAAACCTAAGAGAAATACTTTCAAGACAGCTTTCAAAAGCTCCATTGTGACAAGAAGCTGAGGCAGAGCTTTTGTTCTGAAATGTGTCCTTTTCTCCAAGCATGAATATGGGAGTTGGCAAGGCCAGCCCCAGAAACGTGAATGTAACGGACTGACTGAGTAATGCTGAAGTTACAGTGGTTGGTCAGCTGAGTGTTGGAGTTTCTCCATTGGTTGTTGTCCTTTCAAAATAAATCAACACAAACCGTCCCCTCTGCATCATCAGAGGGGCATTCACAGGCAGTGTTGCCAACTTAGAGACTTTGTAACTAGATTTAACGACTTTGGCAAGTTTTCATCACAAATAGCAACAAATCTTGCAATTTTTTTTTTTTTGGCAAACCTTAGCTACTTTCCACAGTCATCATAATTGTCCTGCAGGCATCAGGTTGGGCTTTCCCCTTTGCACACAATCCTTGTTTCTTATTCAATTGACTGCACAGCAGCTCACACAGACATGAATTCAACATTAACCCTCTCTCATTTTACAAGTAAATATAGCTGAAATAACAGCAGTCATCATCTTTTACTTATGTGTGGTGATTTTGTCAGATGACAAAATGGTGATAAAAATCAGGATTTTAGCAGCAGAGCAGCAGCTTGGAAATGGCTCAGAAGTGACTGCTGGTTAACATGTAGTCTGAATGGGCTGCGTTTCAGTAACTGTTTCATACTTGTTCCTTTGTCTGACAACAGAAACAGCAAACCATGTAAATTAGATCAGCTTTATTGGGAATTAGGCTGCATTAAAATACTGTATATATGAAAACAAAGTAAGAAAGAAGCAAACAGAAAGAACGGTCCTGCCATATACCATGTTTTGACATAATGTTGTTTGACCTGTGAACAAAGCTCAGATACTCTGATTCCCATGTCTGCTCATGTTCTGACATTAGTCTTCCTTTCACAGGCTGAAGACACAATGGCTAAAACATAAAATATTCTGGAGACACTTTTAGCCCACAACATGATTGAAAAGCAAACAAAGGCAAAGACATTTTTCACAAACGTACAGTTTTTATTCCAAAAAGCAGCATGTACGAGCTGAAGCCTTTACACATTCTATCAGAACAGAAAAATGGATAAAATTCTCCATAATTTAAACATTCATCTCACAAAAATAACATCCATTTATTTATTCTCAAACAGGTAACAAAAGGCTACAAAATGACTGGAGATCAATGGACAGAAATAAAAACGTAGAAAAGTCAGTGTGGCTGGACTGTACACAGGTTGGTTCCTGATCTGTTCCTCCTCTTCTTCTTCATGCCATCTTTACTTCACCATCAAGTGAACCTATACGTGTGACTGTCAAGGAATGTTGTTTTTGTTTGTTTGTTTTTTCAAAGCACACATCACTGCTTCACATCATCGTATTTTAGGTCTACAAAGCTACAATTAGTGCAACATATTTACTCAACACACTGGGATTTTTCACTGTCCTTTAAGATTTGGTTTTCCCTGGGTGATGGGTTGGACAGAAACAGAAACACATCTCAGTATAACACAACAGAGTTCAACAACAGCACAAACTCCATCCTCCAAAATGATCATCCAGGTGAATTAACATTTGTATAAAGCAATGTACACAAATGGAAGATCAGAACCTTCATTAAAAGGGAATTATTAAAGGGCTGTTAGTTTCAACTGACTCACCTTCAGGTCAGTGTTCTTAATAAAGTGGACACTAAGTGTATCTAGCATGAGTAATGACTTTTCCAAAGCCTGCTGTAGTGTTTTAGATAGCTGAATAGGGTGGACCTGGTCCAGTGATCATCACAACTGAAATCATGTATTTTGCTGTTTATGTTACTGTATATTAGTAATGCACCTGATTTGAGTCTGCACCACATTCCCAACAAACAATAAGAACAAGAATAAAAAGAAAAGATGGCAGGGTAACATCCACTACAGAACGTGATTTTTAGTAAACTGGCCAGAGGTTCAACACCCAGTCATGCTCCGTTAAATGGATCCATCATTATCCCACTGTAAATAAATCCAGCCCATGTGGTAACAAGTCTACAACCTCTCTCTTGCTGCTGTGTATCCCCGCTAATCTTGATGTGTTTAAAGGAACACTTTTGTGCTGGTGTCTGAGCAACACTGAATCAGGTGTGTTTACACTGACTGGACTCAGAGCAGCTCTGTGGCTGTCAAGCTTAAACTGAGCTCTTCATTCTGTAGTTCGTCATCACACACACACAATTTTTCCTTACTGCCTCAGTAACTGACCACTGTTAGAAACACAATATGTTCTGTACTTAGTAACCCATTTCTTTTGTAGTATTTTTCCCCTTGAAAACCATAAAAAACACATACACAACCTTTCAAACATTTTAAAACACCCCCATTTTCCAGTATTTTATCAAAATTCAAGCAGTTCAAACTTGCTTGAGGTAATATTGCCTGTGTCAATCAGAGGCTAAAACTGAGGGGTAGCGAAACAGGCAGTATGAGGTAAAGAAAAAAAACAAAACAAAAAACAACAAAACTTATTTAACTCTGAATCATACAAAGCTATTTTAGTGGAGTCCGAGAATAAAAATAAAATCCTGCAAATAGTCATAAAAGGTCCCCTTTAAACCCCATGGAGCTGGTGTGGGATGAACTGGACAGAAGGTGAAAGTAAAGCAAACCACAAGTGCTACACATTCATGGGAACTTTTGCAACAGTGTTGGGACAAACTTTCTCAATAATATTTGATGTCCACTTTAGAAGAATGTCACAAATTCATTCAACTGCTGGATGAATCAAAAATCTAGAGGCAGAATTTAAGATTCAATGATTCCTGGGTTGTTTTTTTTTTTTAATATCTATTTGTTCTATGCCTGAATTTTTGGAAAACTAAGACATTACCGTATGTAAATTGAATAAACAACTAGAAAAACTGATGTACTTTAAAACTTTTGACTGATGGTGTATTTGTTCATATTTAATGACAGATCAACACAGACTTTCCTTCTCAATTTTTTTTTTAAACTAATCTTGATATACAGTTGCATATGCATATGCATTGTAGAAGGGACAAAATTTTCATATTTTTACCTCTGTGCACTTCCAGAATGGATTTGAACTTAATGAATCAAGATTTGATTGAATTGTAGACTTTCAGCTTTAACTCAAGGGGCTTTACAAAATTTTACATCAACTGTTTGGGAATTACAGCAATTTTTATAAATTGTCACTCAATTACTTCTGAGCCTCTGAAAATGAGGAACTATCAGTTTCAGTTTCATGGCCAGTTGTGGCTTGTTCCCTCATTATTTCAGGACAAATAAGCAGATAAAAGGTCTGGAGTTGATTCCAAGTGTTGACATTTATTAGCTGTTCATGGGAAGTTTTAATATGCGTTCTAAAGAGTTATTTATTCAAATGAAGGATGCCATCATTAGGCTGAAAAAAAAAAAAAATGAACCTATCAGACAGATGGCAGACGTTTTAGGAGGAGGAGGACAACTTGGTTCATTCTTCAATAGGGGGAATGTACTGGAGAGCTCAACAACACCAAAAGGCCTGGATGACCACAACTAAAGTAGATGATCGTGAAGAAAAATCCTTCACAACATCTAATCAGGTCAAGAAAACTCTCCAGGAGGAAAGTGCATCATTGTCAAAGTCTACAATCAAGAGATGCCTTCATGAATGTAAATATACAGGGTTTACCACAAGGTGTAAACCACTGGTCAGACTCAGAAACAGAAAGACCAGATTAGACTTTGCCAGAAAACACCTGAAAAATCCTGCCCAGCTCTGGAACAAGATTCTTCGGACAGATGAAACCAAGATTAATTTGTACCAGAATGATGGGAAGAGAATAGGATGGAGAAGAAAAGGTCATTGACTACAAAGAATTTTCATCCAAGTATTAAAAGTGATCCTTATATTCATAATTATATTGGTTTGTCCGAATACTTGAACCTGAAAATGAGGCACTACACATAAAAATGGCTGTAATTCCTAAATGGTTAATGTATTTTTTTTTTCAAAACCCCTTGAATTAATGGTGAAAATCTAAACATAAATCATATCTTGATTCTTTATGGTGGTGTACAGAGGCAAAATGGTGTCACTTATCAAATACTTAGGGACCTAATTGTATGTGCTAGTATTTGTAAGTCTAAGCGAGGTATCTCTCACACACTCACACACACAGTTATACACAGTTATAAGTATTTTTATTCTTTAGATTCTGAGTTTCAGTGAATTCAATTTAAAATAAAATATGGATAACACAATAAAGAGCCAAGTCTGAACTTTGAGTAAATTTACATCATTATAGAAAGAGGTGTATAGGAAATAGAGCCCCTTAAACGGACTTTGTCCACATTTTAAGGGTTCAAAAGTATTGGAAACTTGGCCAATAAATGTTTATTGGTCCATTGTGTTTAGTTTCAGCTCTCAGCTCAGGCATGACTCAAAGTTGACTAAGACTTGAGATTAGCCATTTAGATTGAGGTGGAGTTGTCTTACAATACGAGGAGTGAAGAGGTGACCATGCAAGTGAAGATAATCATGATGCTCAAAAAAAGCCGGGACCTGCTTCTGTCAAATCAGCAGAATCTCAAGAGGGCACAAGACACAAACCCCTGTTAAACCTCCAAAACGGAAAGGCCAGGCTGAAGTTCACAAAAACACACACACAGAGGAATATTCTGTGCTTAGAATCATTCAAATGCATTAAAACCCATTTCTGACATTTCATCATTCAGCAGGACGGTGATCCTCTACATACGGCAAAAGCAACCACAGAGCTTTTCAGGATGAAGGGGTTGAATATCCTCCACTGGCCGAGTCAGTCACCTGATCTCAGTCTCAGACTGAGCAGCGTTCTAGTGGTGAAGCCCAGAGCACCCCAACAAGCAAAAGATGGAGGAGGCTACAGTGAAGCTCTTGGAAAGCACGACTAGGCTGATTTCAGTGGAACTTCAGGCAGTAGATTACCCACTGAATATTAAATATGGTGAATTCAATTGATCTTTGTATCTGTCCCGATTTACTTTTAAATCCCTAAAATTTGGGCAGTATGTGTTTAAAGGGCTATATCTCCTACACACTTCTTTCTATATTGATGTAAACCTACTAAAATTAAAGCTGAGACTTTCCATTATTTTAATTAAAATTGAATGTGTTGAAGCTCAGAGCCCAAGGAACAGAAACTGTGGAACTGTTCAGATACTTAGACTGTATATGAATGTCTTTATGTACATATCTTTTATGATGATTATTAAAAGAGAACAAAAATCATATGTCACTGTAGCTACAGATTTCACTGTAAGCTGAAAGCTGTTCATCAGGAAGCCCTTTGTCCTAAGCTGTGATTGGTTGCAAAGGATATGAGTCATAGTCCAATTTCTGGGTGAGAACTCCTGTCAGGATGAACTCAGCGTTGTGGACATCTGGACAACAGAGACAACAGACAACATCTGAGAAAAACTACAACACAGCATAAGCTCTACTGGAACATCATGGTTTACAGACACAGTTCTTCTGGTGCTGCTGGTCACTTTATATTGTCTTTTAAAAAGACACCCTGTGGGGTTTTAGGGCACCAGCAGTGCTGTGGCAGTGTAGTGTAGTAGTGGCTTTACAAGTGTTGCCGCTTTCGCATCATCCCAATTGGCAATGTGTCAACAAAGGCAGAGAAGGAGACTGCAAGCTAGTACACATTGGTTTAAAAAAATGTAGGATTTAAACCATTAAAAAGCAGGTTTTCCCATCTCCACACAGGTCCCCTGGATCTCAGCCAGAGCTACCATTGAGTTCTTGGTCACCTCTCTCACCAAGACCCTTCTCCCTGAATTGTTCAGTGTATCTAGGTTGCCCACTCAGGGAAGAGTCTTGGTTATTGGTACCACTGTTCTCTTGGGAACCTTCATTGCAACAGAAATTTTTTGTAGCCTTCCCCAGATCTTTGCCTCGACACAATCCTGTCACTGAGCTCTACAGGCAGTTCCTTCAACCCCATTATTTGGTTTTTGCTCTGATACGCATTGTCAGCTCTTACACCTTGTATAGACAGCTGTGTGCCTTTCCCAATCATGACCAATCAATTGAATTTACCACAGATTGACTCTAGTCAAGGTGCAGTAACATCACAAAGATGTTCAAGAGAAATGGGAGGCACCTGATCTAAATTCGTGTCATAGCAAAGGCCCTGAATATTTAGGTCAATGTGATATTTCAGTTTTTCCCTTCAAATAAATTTGAAAAAATTTCAAAATATCTGTTTTGGTTTTTTCAAGGGGTATTAAATGTAGATTAATGAAAATGAAATGAAAATGAATTTAAACAAATTTAGCATCAGGCTGCAACCTAGCAAAATGTGAAAAAAGTGACAGGGTCTGAATACTTTCTGAATGCACTCAATGTAGGAAAAGTATATGTACAAATGGTAAATATTCTATCACTATTCTATCACCAAATCAATGACTATATTTATACAATATCATAAGATATGCAATGCCAATTTAGTATGTATCTGGTACACTGAAATAACAGCTGTAGCCCACCTAAGATGGGGCACCCTGTTTTCCACAAGCTACTCAGGTCCAAAGTGACTCACTGAATCAAAGTTAATCAGTGACAGATGATATGACCCATTTGTCATTTTAACATATGAAAGTGAGGGTCTAGTGAGTGAGTGGGCTAAAAACTGACCTAAAAAAGAATTCAGGTGTTTTTCCAACCTGGATGGAGCCTCACAGGCTTACATGGACAACAAAGCACAGTACAGAAAAATACAGCAGAAGACAATAAAGAATGGATCAGCTTTGCTTAATCCAATACTGATCATGTCTATTATCAGCTCCTTTACATAACTGCTTTGTTAGAGTTAACAACAGTCAGCACTCAAATAGGAGTAAGACTGTGTGTGTGTGTGTATACGTTTTACTGTATTCGTAGAGTCCAAAAACCGAGAGCCCATTAAACTTGTGGAGTCTGACCACAAGTTAAGTTTAAATGGCTGTTTAAGGGTAAGACTAGGATTCAGCTTAGCATCAGTTTTAGGTTAGGGTTAGGGTAAGGTGCTAGGGAATGCATAATGTCAATGAGTGTCTTCACAAAGACAGAGATACAAACGTGTGTGTTTGTGTGTGAATCTTACCAATGTTTTTCAAGAAGTATTCTCTACAGAGGTGGAGGTCATTGTCACAGGAAATTAAGATGATTTCAGGAAGGTTCTGCAACACAAGACCACTATATAATTAGAAAATAAAGCCAGAGCTGACTTTAATCAGAGGTATTTTAGTGTGTGCATTATTATTATTAATGCTTAGTATTGAATTGGTTTTATTTTGAAACCTGATATGAAATAAAAAAAGGTTATCATTATCACCATTCCCCAACACCATCACCTACCATTGGCTGTAAATACCTTGGATTAAAATCTACTTTGGGGACTTGTATACCATGTAACAGTTATACCGACCTAATTTCGATGCATTACAAACATTTTTCAGAGAAAAATTAGTGATTTTAAGGACACCAACTTGACAGTGGAAAGCTGCATTAAAAGAATTCCTGGTATGTTTAAGGACCTTGTTTTGTTTGTGCTCCATGATCTTTCTGTAGGAGGGCTGTTTGGCCAGCAGCTTTCCTCCAGCGCTCTCTAGGATGGACTTCATTGTGCTGAGGCTAGGGCAAATCCCTGGGGTGAGGTAGAAGTACTTCCCCTACGTCACCCATTGCATGAAACAAATAAACAGAAAGGCAGTCAATAAGAGATAGGCACAGTCATCAGAACTAATCATCACAAATGTTTAACACAGCTGTGTGAGCTCTCTTCAGTATTTAAATCAAGGGGTCCATGAGTTAAGCTCTGTGAAATATATGGTCTGTTCTTGTCAAAATCATTGTTTCCATTCAGCTAATGAGCCAGTTAAAACTGGTCTTATATTGTGTGGTTGTGAAGCTTGTTGTCTGACCTTGAAGAGCGGTGCACTGTGGGCTCTCTTTAATGATTCCTCCAGACTGAAGCCAAACAACACCTCTGCCTCTGCATCCCTCAGAGTGTGACTCTGCTCATCTGCAATACACAGGCACACCCACACACACGCACGCACGCACGCACACACACACACACACACACACACACACACACACACACACACACACACACACACACACACACACACACACACACACACACACACACACACACACACACACACACACAGAACTAAGTCACTTATGTACAAAAAAAGGCACATAGTTTACTTTTCAAGCAGTGGGGAAATTTGTCTACTGAAAAAGTAAATTAAATTAGAAAGTAAAAGGAATTTTCAATTTGTACAAATTTACAAATTATTTTTGGCAGAATCTTAACAGCCCCTCCATGTGCTCTACAAAAATATGGAACAACAACAACAATACGGAAGAGGGAGGCAGACAAGGAAAAAGAAATCAAGGATTAATGTTCATCATTTTTCATTTGCAGTTTCAGCCTTGATATCAACACACACATTCCCCCCTACACAAACATTCCCCCACACATACCCACAAACTTCTGGCTCCTCCAGCTCTCCTCCAGCCACTCTGGGCTGATGATGTGTTTGACCACAGACATGGCTGTGAGGAACTTCACGGTTCGAGTCACCTTACTGGCCACCAGGTGAGTAACCTTCTGACTGCTGTCTGCTACTTCACCACCTAAAGCATGTAACCTCTGCAGCGGGAGGAAGAGCCGAGGACAGGCCCCATCAAACACTGGCAACATTTACTAACAAGCGACCAAAGATGAGAAGCTAATGCTGAGCTTGTACTTGATTACATCTGAGAGTAATATGTTTAAATTGTCATGTATAAATAAAGTGAGTCTGACGCTAATGCAGATATAAAAGAAGAGACATGTAATAAAAGAAGTGCTGTGAGTAGGGGATCAGGGTGACTATACCTTTGTGTACTGCTGTACTTGTGCAGGTTCAAAGCCTGTGAACATCACTCGAGGAGTAGACTCTGGAGGAAGCTTCTTACTGGGGGACTGGATCTCCTCCAGTCTGCAGACACACAGATGCACTTTTAACCACAATATTTATTATTACATTGAAAGAGTGGGCAGTTGATGCGCTGACCCACTCTGCTGTGTCTTGGCGACAAACAGCCTGAACCAAGATCTGCTGAACTGACCTGGCCTTCTTGTTTGCAGGCTGGTTGGTGGAGTCTGTGAGCTTTTGCTTCTGGAGCAATTGGAGGCTCTACAAAAACATCACAGAGACAAAATTGGATGAGCCAGCCACACAGCACAAAAACATATACACTGCATCTTTCAGTTGCTACAGGTGAAACCCTAAACAGCCTTCCATCAAATCTAATTCGACTGGGCCATTTTTATACACAGACCTTATACATGTGGGGACAATCATGC
>CM029113.1:754471-811971 GCA_016859345.1 Istiophorus platypterus | reverse complement strand
GCAGCTGGACTCCACCCAGGGATGCCCTCTGGAACCGATACACCTAAAGTCAAAATAGAGGTTCATTAGACCTTCATTAGCATGAGTCTGTGTTAGAAAGAAATAACATCAATCAGTCTGATCTTATAAAGCTATTAACAGCATACAGCAGTTATTGAGTTTGAGAAGTAGGATTAAGTACATAAAAAATGAAAACCATTTTGAAAAGTGGTCATCTTTCAAAAAAAGAAAAATGGAGCCTTCACAGTACCTTTGTGCTTCTAACCTCAGTGTGCACATTTGGTAAGGCATTGTGTAAATTCAATCTAACTGACCCATCCTGTCGAAAATAAAAAATAAAAGCAAAACGCATCAAGAGTGACATGAATACTAAATAATACTAATAATAATACTAAATAATACTAAATACTAATTATACTGATAGTGATTTGGAGACCAAAAGCAGCATGCGCCAAGCCTCCTTAGTGTGCTTCTTCCACCCACTTGTACAAAACAGCTACCCAGAATATGACATGATTATCACACAATGTGACATACCTGAAAAATTCGATCATAGACTCACACAGAGTGAGACCACGAGAACCTGTCAGGTCACTGTTACCACACAGAATGTAGATCCTAACATACTGACCCTGCTGTGTGCTGTGACTGATGGCAGCAGCAGCCGAGCGAGCCTCTGCAGGCATAGCTCCTCCACTGCCAGGTACAGGAGGCACAGTGGCACACAGGTTGATCAGCCCACTGCCTGTAGATGACACTGGATCTTTGTTGCCAGGCGGCCCGCCTCGTTGTCTGGCTGTGCCAGTCAGAATAGGGGGTGTCGGCGTAACGATTTCAGCCGGTGTCCAGTTAAGGTTAGTGCCCTCCTTCTCCGTTGAGGAGTCATCATCAGAGTCATCAAACATGCGCTCGCTACGGCGCTCAGGTTTGCGAGGTGATGACGGAGAGACTGAATTCAGTTTTTTGGGTCCTGGTCTTCTGCGGGGGCTAGACTCCTCACCAGATGAGCCACCACTGGACAGCTGGGATCGACGAGGGCTGTAGCTTCCATCTGAATGGGAGTGCTGGTCATATGACTCTGCTTCACTATCCTCTTCCTCAGGCTCCACATACGTGAGTCTGGGGTGATAGAGTGCCTCATCCTTCCTACTTTTCTCTGTAAAAGGGGGTATGAGACACAGTTGTGTATTCATTGACTGGTTTGTGTGATCAGAGCATTTATTTTCTTATTGGAAATAATTACATTATTTTCCCTTTGCTTGTTAGCACCTTTAAAATAAAGGATAGTGAGTTATACCTTAACATTCATTCATTCATTTGGCAGAAATGCCATTTTCAGTTGGCATACCAGCAGCAGGCTAAATTTTTTTCTTCTTTGACAATTTCTATTTGCTTCTATATATAGCTCATAGAAAAATGATGATAATGTCAAGAACAATTGATGTACCTGGCTTGAGGTTTGAATAACGCTTAAGTAGAACGTCTGCTCAATGGACCCCCCCCCCCTCTGTCTGCAGAGGGCCGCCGATTGATCTGTTCAATGTTTCTACCTGTTAAAAGGGAGTTTTTCTTGTGTATGGGGGAAATGTTGGGCCTCTGTAAATAATAACTATAGAGAGTCTGGTCTAGACCTGCTCTATATGAAAAGTGCCCTGAGATAACATCTGTTATGATATGGTGCTATATAAATAAAACTTATTTTCACCCACTAAAATGTGTCACATATGGACTGCTGATTTTATATCGAGCTAAAGTGTCATACTCTAGTGTAAGAAATAAATCATTTACGACATTTATCAATGAACAGTGCTGCTGGTGTAGAGTGTGAGTGTAGAGATTGTTAAATATATTGAATTAAGTGTGGTTAGATTCTGCTTTGGGAAACTCATGTAAAAATTGATGAGCATTCATTGAAAGGGTCTAAGAAAACACTAAACCTCTGAGATTGAATATCGACAAACAGCACCCTGCTTTGAACAAGCTTTATTAATCCCCTCAAACATAAAGGCAATGTGTCACTACCCAGAGCAATGAGTGAACCCTAGCACCCAAAAACCTAGTTAAAGTAAGTGTTCCACTACTGGTGTTTATCACCTCCATCAAATACATGACATTAAATTTAAATATTTTAACTAAAACTAGAATCACTGCCTCGTGGCTGTCTGCCACCTCCAGCAAGGCAGATTGCAGTTTATATCCATGTCTGTCTATTATAATGTATGCAGTGAAGACTTTCAAGGAATTTAATTAAAAAAAAGGTGTCAAGTGTTTATCATCATAGTTAGTACATGAACTCTTGAGTTATGGCCAAAACGTGTTTTTCCCAAAAGCAGTTTCTGAGATATCACATTTAGGAGTGGGACAGATGGATGATGCCTCCAGCTATGGTTGTCACTGGTGCAGAGGCATATTAAATTCAAACTATTTACTGATTATTCAAATACTTAAAATTTTTCTTCAACTGATGATTAGTTGACCAATTCTTTTAAGTTTAAAGGTCTATACTGTTAGTCAATGAATCAATCAGTCGAGAGGAAATTAATCAGCAACAATTTCATTAAATGATAAATTGTTACTGTCGATTCTCAAGCAAAAGTGCCAAATGTTATCTGGTTATGAGGATTTGATACTTTTCTTTGATATACATTATATAATAGTAAATTGCTTATTATTAAAATTTGTCACATAAAACAAGCAGTCTCAATATGTGGTCCTGTAACAGGCTTTTATCCATTATTTCCTGAATTAAACAGAATAGCCAAATATCAGTTAATTTTAGAAAGTAATCACCAGATTAGTCAATAATGGAAAAAATCTTTACTTAGAGTTAATACCATAGAAAAATAGTTAATACTATCTACTATAGACACATCATAAAACTCAGTGACCACGTCATAAATCAAATCTGAATAGAAGCTAACTCTGAATAGACAACTGAAATATGCAAACTAAAAAGGTAAATGTATGTATAAATGCAGAATGAGAATGCTATCATTACCTTTAACAGAATCTGTTATCCAGTCTGGAGTGACGATCTTGATACCAGGGTGTTTCAGGGCACACTCAAACTTGGCCTGGAGGAAAAAACAACACACTGTATAACCATATATAACTATGAAGATAAATATGACAACCTTTTGTTTCCATTTTTTGCACAGATTCATCTATGCAATCTGTTTTTACATCATTTAAGTTTGTGTAAATTTAACATAAGATTAGCACTGAGGGCAAAGACAAAAAATTCTGAAAGAAAGTATAGTGAAAGAGTGCAGATTAAACACAGATCATGCACTTACCCCCTTTGGTTCCTTCACCACTAAGTGGGTGACCTTCTTGTTGAGGTTAAGCTGACATTCTCCTCCATAAAAGGTAATGTAAGCCCACAAGGCATTGAGATCATCTGGAAGCTGACACACACACACACACACACACATACAAAAAATTTTTAGGATCCTGGACTAGTCAATTCTTTCAAAGGAAAAAAAAAAAAAAGTCAGCCCAAGGCAGAGGCAGAGGTCCATCATCTAAAAGGTGCCTTTTTCCAAAAAATGCAAAAATGAGTAAAGCAACAACAACACACATGGTTTATTTAAAAACAATCCATGTCTTTCCTGTAGAGTAATTCAACTGACATCTACTGTCTGTAGTAAAATCCCATGTACATGTAGAAATTTTTCAAGTACTAAAAGGGATTTATGCACATACACAGACAAAAAAACCCCACACAATCTTACCCTGGGAAGACAAGCTGTCACACCAAAGAATATCTGTCCTGACTCTGGGGAGAATCCGGTAACTCTGTGGTGTTAAGGGTTAGGAAAAAACACAAAACACAGCGAAAAGTAATGCCACTCTTAGTGTGGCATTTATATGAATTGCAGATGTTCTACAATGCTACAATGCTTTGGGTCAACAAAACCCCTAGAATTTTGTTATCACCACTTTCGTGTTTTTTTCCCCCCACACTGATTTGAGGTATTTTGGACTTGATGATGGAAGGATACGGTAACAGGTCTCCACATCGGACTGAGAGGATCACCCAGGATGGCTGGAAAACATGGAGGGAGTGTTAAATTAATCCTTTGCATCAATTACACTAGCTCAAAGTGGCTGAAATATGAAATATATGGCAGTTATTTAAAAAGCGAGACTAATTAACGGATAAAATTATTATCCGTTAATTAGCCCTGAATTCAAAATATTGTTTCAGAAATGCCTATTTGACTATAAAGGGACAAATTTTAAAAACTGACACAAAGCCTAACATGGGTAGTCATGAGCATACTGCAGCACAGCCCTTACCTTGACAACAGGCAGGTCAAAAACCTCTCTGGACTCGCCCACCTCTGGGTTGTCCCCATCCTCTGCAATAATGTGAGTGGCCAGGGCATTGTAGGATACCTCTTTCCCTTTTCCGGCTTTTAGCAGCTGCACCACCTAGAGCATCAGCAAGCAATTGAGTCAAATTCTACGTCAGTACAGATTGGCTTCAACAGCGACACCGACACTCGTCTCAGAGTAAACAATGGCTAAAGATCATATATTAGAATATGAAGTGAAAGTAAGAAAGCACAAACATTCTCAAAAATACTTTGACAACTTCAAGGAAGTACCTTGATAGCAGCTCAAAAGCCATACCATTCAAGTTAGATGAGATAAAAGCAACTGCATGCTTTATGGCAATTATTTGAGGTAAATGTGTCACGAGGGGTAGGAAAGTACATGACAATTGTATCAGGCTTTAAGATGAGCCAGAGAAAACCGGATTCCCTGCTGAAAGTGAGTTTGAGGAGGTGATAGTTGTGTTATACAAGATGTGTTAAAGTTCGGCATCAAATAGAAAAGCAACACTTGACCAGCAAAGCTACTTATATTTTCTTGTGTTGGTCAAAGTACTGTACTCTGCAAAAATGCATGGACAAACAGAAAAGATACAGTGCCATTACATCCTGTCAATGTTTGTACTAAAAGGCAAGAAGACTCCACACTGCTGCACAAAAAGAAATGCCAGTAAGAGTGGTTTTCACTTATTTCAGTGAGAGTGGTGCTGGAATAAAAGAGGAAATGTGCATCAGAGCGCATGATCCATTAACATCTGGAACATATCTCCAACTGAATCCAAATAAAGCTTTTCCTTGGAGCGCTTCCTAAGTTTCTCTCAGTCAGTAACCTGAAAAGGTGCTGTATCATCCTAAAACGATGTTGTGTTTCACCTGTTGTAAAAGTAGCAATAGATAATGAATGAACGGCTTCATGTGTCCTCTGCATGAAACAAGCAGAAACAAGCACCAACAGGGACTAGGTGTCACTATTTGGCAGGAATTAAAGCTCAGCGCCACAGGTTTCTAATTCAGACGACTGAAAGCGCGGTTACACATGCGCAGTACGGAGCGCAGTATTCAGCAGGATGCGGGCACTGACAGGTCGCTGCAGACTGAATGTGTCTATAGGATATATATATATTATTATGTTTCACCGCGCGTCACATCAGCGCAGGTGCATTGACAGCGGTGAGACACTTGAGCGTTCAGGGTTTACAAAAGCCGAGCTAATACATGGCAGCTTTACCACTACCTTAGTGAGATAAACCGCAGCCTATGAACTAGCAGCTAAACATCCATGCTAAAGCTAGAGTACAGTGCTAAGTAGCGTCTGTCCAATATATTCACAGCCCTCGAGTATCAGAAGCACAAAACTATGCAAGACATGACACAGGGACCCCCGCTACACCTAAGTGTCAGCCCACTGTTTTCGATCTAGCATGTCAGCCACTTAGCTAGCTAGTTAGCTTCTCCTGCAGCATCTCATTCACATTGAATCTCGCTAGCTAGTTAGCATGGTAACATTCTTAGCTACGAGAAGCTAACGTCCAAAGACTCACCTTCTGGTCAATGTCCCCCACAACGTAGAATTTGACATCTTTGAAAAGTTCATGGGAGACCGTGTTTTCCTCTTGAGACATGACTTTCCATGAACGTACCAGGATCCAGTCATTAAAACGCAGTCCGAGGACGAGAAACGCAGATGCTAGTGCAGCTGCTCGGACCGACCCGTACACTCCACAGCGCCAAATCACTGAGCCCGCCTTGGACGACGGCATTCTCAAATATTGCGCGGGGGCGGGGTGTTTGTCTATTACCATTGTCTACTAATTTATTTCACTTTTACTAACTCTCTATTGCATTGTATCGTCTAATTTAGCACTTCATAACAAGGAATTGATCCAGAAAACTACTACAAAAATTTCCAGGGACGGTAATGTTATAAATAATGTTTTCTAAGGAACATGTGATCCCCTGTGATATGAAAGTTGATGTTTTCGTCTAAACGTGTTACCCAGATTATCTTGCCGAGGCGGACAAGTGAGGATATTTCATTACTTCATCGTTTCATTATGTCATTTTTTTATTGATAGTATTATTTTGTTGTTTCCTTATTCCCTTATATAATTGTTTCATTATATCAAGAGGAAATGCACATTTAAACATGTTTTTGAGCTGTAAACTAGATTGCATGGTTAAAAATGGCCCAACACGCCCTCTACTGTTTTAAATCAGCCCATTTGGGTTTATTTAAATCATGAATTTATATTTTAAAAAATATTCACAGGAATTAACAGTATTTTATGACAGCCTTCTGCTTAGTATTTTTTCTCTTGTCATTATTTCCTTGTATCAATATTTTATTATTTCATCATGTTTAGGGTACATTAAGTCACTATTTCATTATTTGATTGGTTCAGTGATTCATTTATTCATTGTTTGTTCCATCATTTCATCATTGCATTATTTTATTTTTAACCTTTCACAATTTCATATTCTCATTAGTTGATTATTTCACTATTTTAATTGTTTCATTGATTTCTTATCTCATTGTTTAATTATTTCATTAATTATTTCATTATTTATGTTTCCTTATTTTATTGCTTAATTGTTTTATCATTGTGTTACTTAACTATTCAATATTATCTTTTTTTTAAGATTTAATTATTTCAATACTTATTATTTTGTTATTTAATAGTTTCATGATTTCATTATTTAAAATTGTCATTGTTTTATCGTTCCATTATTCCATTGTTTCATAGTTTCATTATTCAACTGTTTCATGGTTTCATTATTTAATTGTGTTGTTATTTCATTATTTTGATGTTATTATTTCATTATTTCATTGTTTTCATTATTCATGAGTACTGTTGTTTTATGATTTCATAATTTCATTAATAATTTCACAAATTGATTATTTTATGATTAAATTATTTAATTGTGTCATATTTCATTATTTCATTGTTTCTGGATGCTGGGTGGGTCTTGCATGCTTGCTTTGTTGGACACACCTGGAGTATTTAGAACAATACATGTATCACATAAAGACATATAATAATAATGAGGCTAATAGTAAAATTAATCATTTCAATAATAGGGCTGGTAATTGTACTAATAAGAATTAATATAATAATAATAATAAAAATAATAATAATTGAAGCAGTGGCTGTTGAGCAGGATCATGGTGGCAGTAGGTGGATCTGCAGTCATGGATCAAGACTAGCATCAGAGGCAGGAAAACCTCCAGAAGGGAACAGGAAGGGAGAGAAGAGAGACGAGAAAGCATAAAAACTATGGGAGAGTGAGGAAGCTAGGTTAGAAACGAGCACTGATATGAATACACAGAGATGGAGAGGGAGAGGAGGAGAGGAGGAGAGGGGAGCTTGGTAAATGGGAAGTCCCAGCAGTCTAGGCCTATAGCAGCTCAAGGAGGGGATGGTTCAAGCCAAGTCTGAGCCAGTTCTAGAGTCAGTCTGTCACTAGAGCACAGACAAAAGCCAATGCAGCCCAAGCCAGCGCTGCCTATGCTCAATGGGAGATAGAGTTTAGGATTGAGCTAGCCCACTTTCAAGTTATCCTAAAATCCTCTCAGGTAGAAAAAAGATATACTCAAGCTGAAGCAGAAATGTTGGAAGAACATTGCAAAATTTTACTGAATATGATCTAGGGTCCGTGGTTAAAACTCCTATTCCTCTTTCAGTACACTGGGGATTACTTAAGAGAGCTGGTCCATGTAAATTCACCACCCAAGCTTATTGTTGAAGATGTGGAAAGAGCAAATCCATCACGTCACACACCCAACATTATAGGCCAAAGTGACATCCTAGTGATGGTTGTGGATCACTTCCCATTAAACCTCAAGACTGTGTGATGGATCATACAAAGAAAAAGTCCTTCATAATCAAACATTATCATCCACCCCCTATTCATCTACACGAGGCATTCAGGAGATGGGTTTATCCCATCACAGAGAAGTTGCGATATAACCATCAGGAAAATCAGATGTCATTCAGCTCAAAATACGTTACAAGCATGACTGGAATGTCAGCTTTCCTCCTTCAACTTCTTCTCTTCCTTCCACCATCAGACTAAAGAGAGATATCAGATGGATACAACAGAGCATCCATCCAGAAGAGTGAATCTGGAAGTGAGAAGAAATTCGTTGATCACAGCAAGCTCTCTCCTATCCAACAGAAGCCCCATTTTTAGAAGAAATGCAGGGCCTTCAACGAGAGAAACCTCAATACCTGCAAGCAATTCCTCAAAGATCACTCTATATGCTTCAGAAGTTGCGTACCACCAACCATTTGTGAAAGAGTGCAAGGCTAAAGTACAATGCAGAGAATGCCCGAGTGACTTTCACCTATTACCCCTCCACCCAGGCCCTGCACCGTGGAAACTCAAGTCTTCCCCTCCCTCTGCCATGCAGGGCAGGGAGATAGATAAGGCTAAAAATCAGTATCTTACCTCTAGGTGTACTGAGGTAGGTGGAGAAATGGTCAGCACAAGAGCATGCTTGAAGATATGTCTCATCGGTGTCTACCCCGAAGGGTGGCATGATAAATCTAAGAAAGTCTAGGCTGTACTTACAGCAACAGATTTGTGATGAGATCAGAGTATTTCAACCCCTTCGACATCCAAGGGGGTTAATATCCTTAAGAAACAAATGGCTTGTGGTAATGTCATAGAGTTCATTGACCAGAAGATCAGTCTTCCCCTACCTAAACTCCTTAAGTGTAAGCAGATCCTCACCAACTGCTCAGAAATATACCAACTTCAAATGCAGTTTATTATCAATCACCTAAGGGAGTTCGCAACATGAAATTCCACCTCTGGATACTTAAGCAGACCAACTCCTATTACTTATCAGAGACATCCTGAGAATAAACCAAGCCAGGAAACAAGTCAGCGGCCTTACAATACCCATTTACCCAGAGGTTGGCCCTTGGATGGGTCATTGATGGAGCAGAGAGGTTTGGTCAAGTCTGTATGTACCAAGATTCTCCAGTGATTTCTGTAGACAATTCACAGTCAAGGCAAGATGAGGAGAATATGGGTTTGTTCATTTTCTGCTACATGAGGTTTCTTCACATCATAGACAGTGATCTTCATCATGACCAATTCAACAGCTGGGATGCACCTTTGCCCTTGAAGACACCAGAAGGCTACTGAACAAAGAGGCTGTGCTTACAACTGTCTCATCTCACTCAGTCAAACTTTAGAGAAGAACCCCCAGATTAAGGCAAATATGGAGAAGATGTTCAACAATGAGCATAGAGATAGTTCCTCCATTTACACATTCTTCCTAAGCAAATTTTATTCTTTATCAGTAGAGTTAACTCATTTTTCATCAGTAAATTTTAATTAGGCTGTCACTGTATCAAATTAATAAATTCTTTGTAATTTTTACTCAAGAAATTCTCAAATAAAGTTTACATACCAACAAGAAATACAAAAAACAAAATAACATGTGCTTTTAAACAACAGCACCTTCATTCTGTTTGACAACACTGGTGGCAAGAGGTAATTCTATACAGTAGTTCCAGCATATACAGGTTTCTGGTTTGCAGCACCAGACTAAACATTTCTAAATCATTCTCCAAAAAGAATTTTAAGAACAAAGTGAAACACTTAGTCTAAATAAACAGATACTTTTTTTTAAATAAGACATTTTACCTATGATGCTTTTAATCTCAAAAGGCCGTGAAGAGACCAAACGCCCCAAATTATCACTTCAAAGTGCAATTACTTTACAAGAAACATAAATACAATCACTAGTTAAAAAGAGTTATAACACACTTTAACTTAATTGTCTCTGTTGTGTGAAATGCACTTTAGGACTGCTATCAAATTTCATTGTACCCTGTACGGTGACAATAAAGGAATTCTGATTCCGATAAAATATCGCTTTCTTTAAGGTCTTTTAAAGGGAGGTCCTTCAACAATTCCCTATAACTATTCACAATGTGTTCCCCCTAAACTGCAATACTTGCACACATCAGTTACGTAACTACTACCATAATATACAAACTTGTAGCCATAAAAAGTGGGCTCGGGCTCCAAATATGAAATATGGACACTTCTAGTTTTTCTTTGCTAGCCACCAAGTATTTCCTCTGAGCTGCAGGTTAAACATGATGGTGGTTCAGAAACTTGTGTGGAAGCACTCATGACAGAACCTTTTTGCTAATCTTCTTTATGCACTCAATTTGGAAATTATTTGCAAATCTTTTTATTTCATTTTTCACAAAATGTCATGCACAGCTACAGATTTCCTTATGGATTAAAAAAAATCAATTGTTCAAATATTTTTTACATATTCATATATTTTAATTCATTTAATTAAAACTTTTTTTTTTACGCATTTACACATTTGAATGTATTCATACAAAATGGTTTCACACATTCAGTTTGTAATACACAGCTACAATACATATGACCCTAACTTTAACCCATGGAAAACAGCATGCAGATTATCCAACAATTAATTGTATTAACAAATTCATTATCACATGAATATTTTAATCAGCAATAAATGAGAAATTAATTTCAGCAATACCAACAAAAGCGTGATTTCCATTGACATATCGAAAATGATCGTACCAATAGTTTGTAATTTTACCCACATGGTCAGGTGTCTTTCTTTGTTGTTGTAACGTGCTGCTATTGTACACTGAAAGGGCACTGTTAGATTGTAGAGTGTTAGACTGCAGTAACTTGTCTAAAAAAGAAAATACAATAAGAATACTGTATATGTAATTAAAATGTCAGTAACTCACTATATGTGAGTATAAGCTAATGTTAAGTCAGACACAGTCATAAGAGATCAGTATAATAATGACACAGATATAAATTAAAATATTCCAGACTATTATTGTGACATTAATAATGACAAAAGGAGGTGAAGTAAATTAAACTTGCTCGAAAGTCACTAATCCCACCAGACAGGTTTAACTGTTGAGTCACTATTGGGATATTTTTCTCTTTCTTTCCCCTTTTGTCCCCTTGTGTACTATACAACTAAAAGGAGAAGCAGTTACAAGGATTAAATCTGAAAAACACTTGTTATTATTCCCAAAGACACCACTGGTGTGTGGGATTATAGAAAGAGAACAACAGATAACAGCACCAATGTCAGTGGCATGTGCCACATGTATAATGCAGGGTTAAGGTTGGAAACATGATAACTAGCTAGCAGGCTTAAGGGATGAGCTAATGCTTCTGTCAAGTATTTAGTACTTGAACACTGACTTTACCTGATGAGCTACAGGAACATACATAGTTAATTTGGCATATAACCTACCCTATGGTTCCACATCCATTAATTTTCTCACCAAATGAGCAACCAAACAATCTACCAGTCAAAGTCTACTGTCCTCTGAAGGGAAAAATGTGTAGTCCCTTTTGACGTCAGCCACTGGGCTCACCATCCTAAGAAAACTCTCCATGAAAGCTGGGAGCGAGACAGACAGAAAAACTCCCTCTGGGTCCTCAAAGAGCTGAAAATACCATAAGCCTATACATCCTTCTCAACCACTAATACTTGGCTGAGTGAGGTCTGCATCTTATCAGTGAAGGCAGTTGCAGCCCTCTCTGATGCCTTCTCCTATTTGAAGGCAACCGATGATCTTAATCTAGTAGACCATGGTTCTAGATCTGTAACAGCATCTCTTCTTATCAGTGCAACATGGCACCAGCCTTTTAGTAGAAACCATCTTCATTTGTGCCACAATCATGGGAGACTTATGATCCTGTTCACCCTATCTCTGATTCAGAAATATGCCCACAAGTAGTTTTTGACATCACTTAATTCTCTAAGGATGTTCTGAGCACCTCATTCCTTGAGCAGTTCTACAACTTTAACACTCATCATGGCAGTAGGACGCTTAATCCATATGGCTTGTTCTTTCTCTCAGGCTAGACAGAGAGGCAGTTACGGGGGGTAGTACATCTACCCCCCGTAACTGCTTAGCTTTCTTTGACTCAGGAAGAGTCGGACAAAGCTAAGCTCCTGATCATCAAAAGTGTGCAGCATGAGTGCAATGCAGAAGATTTCATATTCATTGAAACATCTGGAAACCTTGATCATCATAGCAGTCTGCATGTGTCCTTTTGTTGACAACACCAGACTACTAAGAGTTAGGAATTTCATCCCACAGTCGGACTTAAGCATAGATGAAACCAACCTTGTCACTGCTCCAAGCCATCACCATCTTAAGACCCTCATTGTGCACCATTATCACCAGGTTGTGAAATATCAAGTAAGCATTTTAGATGGGATGTCATCAGAGCATATAAGTAGTCTGCTCTTTAAGTGTGTCATCTACAGAAGGCATCACAGCAAAACAAGGTCAACAGATTGTAGACCTGCCAGTCAAGCAGTTACAGGTAGCACCACCCTTTTTGTAAGCAGCTGCAGATGCCTTAAAGCCTTGGAAGGTGGTTTCCAACTATACCAGTGGAAGGCATGCTAACATTATGAGGTGAGCAGTGCTGTTCTCATGCATGTACACACAAGCCATGCATAATGAAATGATTGAAACCTTGAGTCCCAGCTGTTTCGTCAGTGTGCCCATAAAATTTTTCATCATTGGAGGGCCAGTAAAACAACTATACTTAGACTATGGCATGATCTTCTTGGCTGTATGCCAGGAGCTGGAAATGGATGGATCTTGCTCTGATTCACAGAGCATGGTGTATCTGCAAGTGCAGAAGTGAATGTGGGTATTCAACCCATTCCAATCATCCCATACGGGTGGCATATTAGAGCAAATGATTGGGATTGCCCATTGCATACTGGACTGCATGCTTTTTGAAGGGAAGTCAAAGCCAACTCATGAAGGCTCTATCTCTAAGGCAGGCAAACCAAGGGTATACTCCAGACATGTTGCAGAAGTTGTCCTTCTACTTTGAAAGACTCCAGACAGGGAAGGTTCTGGATGCTGGGTAGGTCCTGCATGTTTGTTTTGTTGAAGTCACCTGGCAAATAACAGTAGTGCAGCTTAAAGTAAAAAACAAGAAGTAGTTGATGTCACCACAATCCTTTTCCATCCATTGTTACAAGACTTTTTAGACACATTGTCTCTCAGTAGATCTGCTGATAATGTACTGATGTAGAAAACAGCATGTTTAAAGAGTTTATGTTGAATTGTTTATTTCATTAGTTGTTGACATGATTGTAGCTAAGCTATATATTAAGCTATTTTCCTAACTGAAGCTAATATGATATGCTAATTTTCTGCTACTTACTTTATTTACTGTGATACCGAAATACTTGATGGATAATACTTACTTTGTCAAATCTGTAATTTCAGCATGTCATTTTGTTTTTGTTACCATTTTAGTAAAAGAGAACTATACAACTTAAACCTTGACTTGATTAAATGTGTAGTATGACTGGATAGCTAGGCATCAGGACCTCTGGCAATGGGAGTATTGTTTCATTATTTAATTGTTTCATTGTTTCATTACTTCATTGTTTCCCTATTTCATTGATTTACGATTTCGATTATTTCATTGTTTAATAATTGCATCATTTCAGTGTTTCATGATTTCATGATTCCATGATTTCAGTGTTTCATTATCTAAATAATTAATTGTTTCCTTATTTCAGTTTATTATTATTTTATGATTTCCTTGTTTCATTACTTCATTATTTTCCTTTTTCTTTGTTTCATTTCAACAAAATTCATAAAAAGCCTTCTGTTTAGTAACAAAATGCTACAAAAATCTAACCGAACTCATAGTTTATTCACGGAACAAACCAGGACACATAACATATTTCTATAAATGAGACATTTCCATTGAAATACAGTAAAATAATTAAAAGTAGTAATCAGTAATTGAAAAATAATTTTGAATTGGTGGGGAAAATAATGCTGAAACATTAGTATTGGTTATATTTTTCCACTGAAGGATGTGTATTTCCAATTTTATAAGATGTCATTCATTCATTCATATGTACCTGCAGTAGTTAATTACTTCATTCATTAGTTGATGCCCAAAAACTGTCAAGCATGCACATTACACACAGGTAGGGGTGCATGCATGCAGATACATAATGCACGGTGAATCAAAGATGCTTCAGTTCTAAAAGACCTTGACAAACTGAGGTACAGCCAATTGAGTGCATTAATTGGAAAAGCTTTTGACAGCTACATTACTGATGTAGATGTAGATGATCGCCTCTTGACCTTGTTGGAATGAAATATAGACAATACTTTAGATACACCCCTTTCATTATGCACCACATTTGTCTTGGTCCTTATTACCATCACCCTTTGCCCCCTCCCATCCCCACCACCCATGCCCCCAATCAAACTGAGATACAGCCATTACAACAGTTACTGGATTAGCCATTTGAGAGCTACATTAATGTTGAAGCTGATCACCTGATAACCATACACCTATTAGATATAGATATCTCTCTTTAGCCCTGGGTCTGACATGATGTAACAGACTGATTAAGGAGCATTTACCCCTTTGGTGTTTCTTTCACAGGTATGAGAGTTGCATCTTCATAAGTGGATTTGACTTCACTTTTCTGATCTGATCACTTTATTTCTGCTGATGTAAATAGGATGTCGTAATTTTTAGAAAAATTAAAAATTAGTCTGTATATTGTAAAAACATGCATTGCAAATATATGTAAGTAATGGCAGCATGCACGAGTGTTGATTAGTGTAGTCACATAAGATGATTCTCAATGGAAGTTGATAGATGAAGGATTGTGTCAAGTCGATAAAAGAAAATAAGCATTCAGACTCCAAGTGTTTTACTTGTTACTGTTGTGCTGTGTTCATGTGTTGCCTTTATGGGGCCAGTGTGATATTTATTTTTTTTATAATTTAGCCAGGATTTTACACAAAATAATATAAAGGAAGATAAACAAATTTATAGCTGTCTCCAGAAATCATTCCCAATCTGTACAAGTGTAGAAAACATTATTAGATGTAATTTCATTAGAATTAAAACGATTATCAGCACCCCAACACACACTGAAATTCCCTTACCCTAGTTTAATTAATTAAGTGGTGCAACATCTTGATATAAATAGCTTTGATTTCTCATGTCCTGCTTTATTGCACTGTCCAGTGTGTTAGCTATACAGCTTTACTGGGTCTTTCTTGTAAAAGGGAACTGTATCTTAAGTGACATCCTAGTTAAAGGATCCATCTGGTTAGTCAGTCATTGGATTTTTTACTTGTCATTCAAAAAAATCCCCCCAAAAAAGATTTATTGATGTTATTTTTCATGTACTTTTGAAAAGTTTTTGGTCAACAAGTTTCTGGACAGCTCTAAGCCTCAGCGGAAAAAGGATATATCAGGCTCTGGTATAAAAACAATACTTGTTCTCAGGAGACAGTCACTATTGGTTTGGCTCTGCACATGAACATGGTTTGTTAACTATAAGGGAAGTATTGCATGGTGATGTACACTGCAGCTGCACCAACAATATTGGTTGGACAGGCTGCCTGTGAAGAGGTTATATACAGAATATAGTAAGAACAGAAATTGAAAATAATGACAAAAAATAAAATGATATACATACAGTAAAACATTACAAACAACATTAAGTTCTGCACACCACACACACATACACACACACGCACACACACACATTTGGCAAGGGCAGGATAAACCCTGGACAGGTCACCATTCTACCACAGGGTTGAAACATTGAGATAATCAAACATTCATGTTCACATTGACATCTACACATAATTTAGAACATGCAAACTTCACACACAAAGTCTCTGGGTTCGGTTGAAAACAGGAGCTTTCTCGCTGTGACGTGAAAGCACTACAGACTGCAGCTCCGTGGCACCCTTCATCTGACGACTCTTTCTGAAAAAGCATTTCCTTTAAACTATTGGCAGAGTGAATTCCATTCATACTTTGCTTAATATGTAATTTGTTCTAGTTTTGGTCAATGTGAAATGATCGATCATATCAATAGTCTACTTAAACTTCCATGTTTTTTCTTTTTGGATTATTTTGAGGGAATGAGTTAAATATCATAAGGAAATCAACTAAGAGAACTAAACATATACTGAGCATTTGATGTACTGTAGGAATTTAGGGAAATTATCTTTAATCAATGCACATTATAAATTATGCAAATTAGAAATATGACATCGACCTCTGTAGAATTCCTCTCCAGGTTGTGAAGAATATATAAAGGAAGGAAATCAAACATGATCAAGAGAAAATTCCAGGAAGAGAAAAGCGCAGTATCACTTATATTCCTTGACTGACAACTTATCTGTAGGAAGTACTGTTCACAAACAACATAGCAGGGAGAGCTTAACATAAACATAGAGAAACATATAAAAGGACTTTTGACTAAAAGAGCAGAGTCTTCTTAAAAAGAGAGGACGTGCATGAAGAAAATCAAAAGCTGCCACATGCTGTAGAAGAGACTCTTCTGACAGTACATACAACTCCTCCATACACTTCCAGCGTATTCTCTGTAGATTAAACATTGTCATCAGACCATTATGGAGCAAGAGTACGTATTAAGACCAGGGTGTTAATTGAAAATGAGAGAATGACCTCCAAGAGGCAGAGTGGAGAGAAAGAAGCCAGAGATTGTCTAATAGAAAACTTCCCCAGGGTTTACAGACAGTGGTACTTACTGCCACCCAGATTCAATCAGCACCATCAGATTAAAGAGACCAAGCAGCACAGTTTTAATTAGGGCATTTTGAAATATAATATTTAACTGGAATAATAATAGCCTTTGCCTGATGGTTGGTAGAGAGATGACAAGATGCGGTGGGAGAGAAGATAATGGGAAGTGAAAGGAAATGGTCGTTGTGCATCAGTTCAAGGTCATTTTACTGATAAAACTCCTAGATATAATGATTTTCTTTTTGTTCTTTTTCCTTCATTGTGACTGAAAAAAGACACTTTACAAATCCTTTCAGACAATGAATTCAACATATGACTAAATAAAAAAAACCTTAGTTAAAGATGTATTTTTTAATGAATTACATTGTACAAACTAATTTGATCCTACCACCACTATCAAAATTAATAGGATAGAATATTTACTGTATATTCTAATGTCCTCTTTGGAAAATTGTGTTGGGCAATAATGCATATTTGAACTTATCACATATTGAAACTTATTTTAAACCCAGACACAATTGGTTTTCAAACATTTCATATATGATACATTCACATGATGTCTTTTTCAGATGTGTAGGACATCACATGTGAAAAACAGCTTCAGCTTCACACGTGAATCGCAGGGGAACTTCAGATGAATCACATTTACATGTAATAAATAAACATTCATGCACACTTCCCCTGATTCAGTTGCTTGTTCCTGGAGAGATAAAAAGACACAAAGGATATGGGATAAAAGTCCCATTACTGAGTTTCAATACTATTCAGTACCATTTTAGTCAGCTTTTTTCCTGAGATACAGTATCACTAATGAATGAATCATTCAAAAGACAAACATAAATTAAAACAGGAATATGAATTCAAGTTATATCAGATAGCAAATGTGTCCCTCTGGACATAGATGACCACCCATGTGCATGCATAATCAGGAATCCTTTATTTTTATCTTTAATATAATTTTATTACATAACATTACATATTCTGTTATTGTTATTTATTACATAACATTTGAAAAGGGTGCTGCTGTTTCTAATAAAACTGATCGTGTTCCTGTAGGACACATTAATAACAGACGAAATCTTTGCCGCTCATCTTTGGCCTTTCTAACAAGCATGTCCTAAACTTCCAAAAAAACAGCCTGCTGTGTCTTATGCCACAGAGCCCTGTGTGTGCTGCATCCTTTTCTTCTATAGAGGAAAAAGTCATGGAGACCTTTTAAAATTAAAAAAGCAACGGAGCAAAACCTTCCTTTGTTAGCCAACACTGCTGTGAACTCATGCAGGACCAAGCAACGGTCTGGGATGCCAAGCTCCACTGGAGCCAGGGAAGCCATAGTCCGGCCTGCAGGCTGCTTTCACATTGGGTTTATCCACGGCACGACGATCAGGAGGATTAGAGCAGTAAGTGATAGCAACAAGCCTGCTCACAGCCTTTTCAACATGCTATCAGAGGCCCAGAGGGAAAGACACATAGCCAAGTGGTGGTGGAGTAGCTGACAGAGGAGGACAGGGACTTTGTCCAGGTAGGACTCAGACTGTTCTGGGACTGAGGAGTTCGTGCCGTTGTCTTTCATCTCTTTTAACTTGTAACTCTGCCAGGAAAATAACTAAGGAAGATGATTATTAAGGCATTCATATACCATACACACTGACTAAAAAAACAGTTTCCCTGGAACTGTTGCGCAAGCAGTTGGGGTTTTAATGTTGGAGGAAGCACTTAACTTCAGCTAAATCTCTAAAGGTTACAGTGACTGCCTGTAGACTACAGATGAATATACCTAAACTCAATGTAAAAAGGCTTAAGTTCATAGTCTAGTTTTTGAGTTCCAAAAGATAGATAGATAGATAGATAGATAGATAGATAGATAGATAGATAGATAGATAGATAGATAGATAGATAGATAGATAGATAGATGACAACAATTTAATGTGTATTTTTTAATATGGGTCTATTTTTATCTTTTTGTTGAAAGACGATATATAGTGGCGGTTGTAACACTTGGTCTTTCGGTAACATCCCTCAAGTTTCCAGGTTAAAATATAAGTTTCAGGTTTGAAGAATGTCTACTTAGAAGACCTCAGACCCCTGATTGGCCTTGAAACTGATGTAAACTGAATTACAAATACAGACAAGATACTTGTTGTTGAGAAATAGACAGACACTTAAGGTCTACTTATGTGTATCATTAAAACATAAATTTTGATTTAGGGCTCAGAAAAATGTGCCGAATGAGTGGACTGCAGGGGTTCAGCTACTTAAACACTGAAAGCAACATTCAAACTAGGGCTTAGTTTAAACACTCTTGTGGTCTTTTTCCTCCAAATCCACCTAGTATAAAGAAAGCCTTTTTAATAAACCTATGGATCATGTTCCAGTCATTGGCAGTAATGTTGTTCCAAAACAGATAACAGCTTCAAACATTTAAGAGCTCCTATTGACCTGCAGGGACGAAAAACAAGGTAGACTGAGCCTTTTTAAACACACTAGACAATTCACAGTCTTATCAACATGAATACCGAGATATTTTTGAACAAAAACAGTGGCTTTCCTCTTTCAAATTACCTCCTTGGTTTTTTTACTAATATTAATATTTAGACATCACTTTACCATTTAGTAGCCTATGAGGTTTAAAGGAGAAGAATCATCTCAGAATTTTTGCAGATGGCATGATGTCTGGTTGTGACTACAGTCAAATTTCCTTTCTAATGTTTGTTTTCAAATGTTTTTCTGTTGCAGTGATATGCTTCACTGGCTTTGTTTTTTCCCCTTTTTTCATATAAATGACTCCAATAAAATCAGGAACAGCTGTTTATGAAGTTAGATGGATCTTAAAGATATAAAAGAAGGAAACTGAAGGTTTATGTTTCTCATTGGGATCATCACCAAATGGAGGTCATAGTTTAGCCAGCTTTTTCATTTCCCACTGACCCTCGGTTTGAGCCAAAGTTTGTGTGATTATTGTGTGTCCCTGCCCTAATTCCCTTTTCCCCCCATAGACATAGCAGATAGAGCGTAATAGGAAGTGTCCCCTAACTTTGAAGCGCCTCCACCCTCCGGGGGGGGGTATTGTAAAGCGGACAGAAGGATGATGTCCAGGATGACCTCTGCTTTGTCTCCCAGCTCATCTCACATCTGGGCACCTACACCATGTAGAGAGTAGCAGTCAGAGTGTCCCAGGGCCTACTTCTCATCTTCAGACTACACATTCACCACAGTCTGAGATACGGAAAAGATCCAAATCATATAATATCTAATTCTTCCAATGACCCGAAATTTTGGTTCTTGGAGACCTAGGGATGTTCTTCAAATGCTCTCTGTATGCTAATAGTTCTATGTGGAATCCCAAAGAGTCACATAATCTGAGTATCTATTCAAATAATAATCAATATATCAGATTAAAAAGCCCAGAGCGGTTCTTAAGTGGTTCCCACTGCTATCTTGTAATCCCAAAAGATTCTATCAGACACTTTAAAGACACAAAGCTGAACCATGTCTGAACGGTTCTATAGAGAAAATGTTCCTTTACAATTCATAACCTTTCTAAAGGAAACAACAGGAGGATCTACCACATTTAAATGATGATCAAAATTACCAGATAATTTTTTAGAGTAATACCAAATCCATGCTCATTATTGAGCTTTTAGATTGCAAATCCATGTAGAGAGAAAAATAACATGAGACTGACAGACCCTTTGAAAAAGGGCCCAAGGAAACTTCGACTTGAGTAGCCGGGAACCGAACCACCTAACTTCTATGCTCTTCCCCCGGTGCCACATGATTTCATCCGTACGAAATCTACGTAAGAATAAATTAATATGCAATACGGTCATGTTATATTCATATTAATAGAACATGAAACGCCCACTAATAACAATATATTAATAATGTAGCCAAACATAAAGAGAAGAGAATAAGCCGCCCTCGTTTAGAGAGGGAGGCTGAACTGACCATGATACCAGGCCTTTATCCCGACATGGTGCGGATACAGGACCGCAGCAGCAGCAGCCTGTCTCTCGGTCCTCATCGCCTACTGCGTCTCTAACTAGACTCATAGCCGAGGACTCCCCAGGACACACAGCGGCCTCTCTAGCACGCTGTGGGCTGGTCTTTGGAGCAGGTCATTCATTCAGCTTTTATTTCGGGTTAAATGAGATTTTAACTCGCATTAATAATGTTTGAAACTCCATTGCACGACTGCCGGCTCTTCTCCTAAAAAAAAATATGGCTGTGTGTTAAACCAGGCTTAGGCACCGGTGTCATCACCTAACTTGACCAGTATGCCTCCATATTTCCAAAGCATCCGAATGCACGAAGGTCAGGTGGATCACTGAAGAAAAGCTTGTGAAAAACAGGAAAGGCACCACGAAAGCTCATTTTCGTCGGAAGCGGAGGCGCAAGAGGAACAGGATTTTGTCAGGGTTTCTTATAGCATCTTCTCCATCTAGTGAAAATCCACCTCCACTTTTACTCCTTTCCTGGTTTAGGTCAGTAAGATGCTCATAGCAAATTATCAAACAAATTTTGACCGTTTTCGAAGCCTCTTGGGTTCATACAAACTTTAATAACTGATCGGGTCAAGATTCGAGTAATTTCGTTTTGAGGTTTTTGCCACTGAACCACTCTGCGTGTATTAAAGAAAAGATTTTTTGTACATTTTATGTGTGGTGGTTACTTTGCTGATTGAAATGCAGTATTCATCTCATAAAATAGGCTGCACTGGTATCAGGGAAAAAAATTCCCCAATGTCCACTTTCCAACAGCCTTGCCTGAGCTCGGTGGCCGTATGTTTGGCCATGTGTAGAGGGACAGGGGCTGGAAGTGGAACCAGCATAATCCGTCCCACAGACTTACAGCGAGGGACCATTTTACCCAGTCGGTTCGTTTGACAGGCTGCTTTATTACATTTACTGCTGGTTGTACTGTGTCAGCGCGGGACTTTTATTGAGGGCTTGTCGTTGGGTTATTTCTACTGTAATTTCAAGTATCTTCTGCACCACTAAACGTACGTGCCCAGGCCCAGGCCCAGGCCTCTGAGACTCACTGGAGCAGCCCCTTTCTTAGGCCAGTTTGGTCAGACTTCAGGCGGCGTCCCGCCCCAGATCCGGCTTTCAGCTCCGGGACAGCCCCGCAGGCTGCTCCACCGTCCATACAGCCGATAGTGCACTATTCCCGGCTTTGTTCTGATGGAGCCAGTCCTCTACTGAACACACAGCCAAGACCAAGTGTTACAGACACCACATTATATTCTCTTCACACTAAAAGATTAAATAGATACATGAAATCACACAAATTGATAAGACATGCAAACGTATTGTTCATTAGATATATGACTTTTTAATGCAGGGTCGCTCAGATTAACGTTGTAATCAGATGTCCTTTTATGTCACTGCAGACCTGGCTTCCACTGGGAAGGACAATTCAGTGTCAAACCGGGAAACACATTTGAACCTGGAAACTTATGTATCAAAACTTCAAAAAAGACTGGGTAAATGGAATCAATTAATAGGCCAAAAATAAACATTTTATGTGCATTGCAATGGGCACTGGGTTTGAGGGATTTTACCGAAAGGCCAAGAGTTACGACCGCCACCATATATCGTCTTTCAACAAAAGTACAATAGACACAGAAAAAATACATAAATACATACAAATAAAATTGTTGTTTTCTATCTATCTATCTATCTATCTATCTATCTATCTATCTATCTATCTATCTATCTATCTATCTATCTATCTATCTAAGATAGATAGATAAATAGATAGGTCTACATAAATAACACTTTTATCCTGTAATTAAAATTTAAACCGATTGTAATCTATGATGGGGGATTTACCATTCCTTTCTTTCTTTCTTTCTTTCTTTCTTTCTTTCTTTCTTTCTTTCTTTCTTTCTTTCTTTCTTTCTTTCTTTCTTTGACAATCAGCGTTCTGGGGACCCCTCCGTTGCAGACCTACCATGTTCTACAGCTCACTAGGCAATACCAGCACAAAATGTCTGTCTAATGACCGAGTAGAGTTAGTGTGATGCTTGGAAACATTTATTTCTCTCCTCTCTCAATAAAAGAGTCTGGAAATAAGCCAAAGCTAAATGGTCTTTAAACATTTCACTTCTCTCTGATTTCCACATGACGATGCTGTCCTAAGTATAATATGCATAAGGAGGGTCAGTGTGCATATAAACATGTTATAAAGGGTAAGTCCTGACACTAAATATTCAGTCAACATCTCAGTGATACTAACTTTTAGAGACATGCTAGTCTTTAATGACAAATGCAGAGTCGTATTTCTAGTTTAGTAGCTTACTTACAGGCTATTTAGACCAATTCATCCACTTCGATGCCTACTTCTTCAAGCTTAATTATTTATTTGTTCATATGCCCGTGAAAAAGAAACAAACGTTTTTTTTTAAGCGATGGAAATGTTCGTTACAGGTCAGAGGCTACAAACAGCATCCCATCAAACTTAGTGGGGGGGGGGGGAACCCCTGATTTTTGATGTGGATCCGGTTAAAGGGGCGGATCCGTTTTTTTATTACTCTCCTCTAGCATTGGCGCAGGTTGCGCTCTGGGGGCCAGTCTGGGTAAAAGATGCACCACATGTACTCTCTTATATCATTGCTTATAGTCAACACAAATACAGCAGCCTACAGTACTCTTAGACCCTTACAGTGTGTGTGTGTACGTGTGTGTACGTGTGTGTGTGTGTGTGTGTGTGTTTGTGTGTGTGTGCGTGTGTTTGCGCTGAGGGGTGTCAACAACAGGTTAAGTGTTGAAGGGAAGTTCAACAGTCTTCAGCCACATGCTTGGAGCTGCGTTCAGGTACAAAGCCAATCGAAGTTTCCTCATCCTCTCAGCTGCGTGGAACGGACAGCATCGGCAGTGGTGCACACTGGTTGACAATGCTCACCATGTTGAAAGTTCACCATTTGTGTCTGTACATAGTTAAAACGAATATTTACCTCAACCTGGCTAAAGATGGAGCCAAGAAGTATGACACCTTATCTGGTGATCTGAGAATGCCCCAAAATGCAACGTTAAGTGCCGTGAATAAGCAGTGGTCTCTAAGCAGCAACAAACTCGTCTATCTTTTACTGCTTTTCGAACATCTGACAAATCTGTATTTCCCTACATAGCCAAATAAAACCACGAGGAGCTACATTTATAAAGAAACTCGAGTTAACAAAATAAATAAATAAATTCAGGCTGGAGCTATGCCTTTTTGCTGTTATAAACATTTGACTTCATCGACAAAATCTCCAAAAGATGAAAAATATGATGAGTATGATTATCAAAACAAGAGGAACACTCACTCATGTCTTAACAGGCACACAAGACAGCACCCAACTGCTGTTCTAAATAGTAATGTCCATAGCATCAGACTAATCCAAAAAATGACTGAATGAGCCTTTATAAGGAAGGCAACAGAGACGCTGAGACACAACCAGTATACAGAGAACACAGTAAGCAGCCAGTGGGTTATCACCCAGCATAGCTTCATCCATCATTATCTCTGATCTGTATAAAGGACTAGAACTGTACTAGAACCAGGGGAAAAAGGCCTGGAACAAGCTGGCAGAGGTGTCCCCTGAGCTGCCTGTTTTCAAACTTGCAAACCCTCTCCGCTGAATTAAGTTGAGAAATAACTGTTCCTATTCACTCTGATTATACTTACTATTTAGGCTACCTACATCTCATTATGGTCCCTTCGTCCTGTTGCTTTTCAGCATTAACATGTCCAATATTGAAAGTGGAGGGACTAGGCTCTGGTTTTGCATGTCTCTTTTTGGGGTGACCTGTGCTTTAAGTCAGACAGGACCTACATGGAATCAAATCATAGCAGCTGATCAATTAATCAATAGCTCACATGTGTCTCCTTGTCTGGCGAGGACATTGGCTGTTGATGTTAATTATTACCAGCCCAAAGTGGAACAAACAGACAGGACTATAGAATGTGTTTGCTTCCCACATTGTTGACATGTCCTATTATGACATCATGCTCATGTCATGACTCGTGGAGCTACCAGCTTTTTTTCCACTAGCGCAAACTAATTCTCAAGTAACAAGACGTTTCCGCTGTACCCTGAATGCATCATACGCTGACTGAGTGGATTGGGTTAATCCGCGCCTCCAGGGAATTTCGGGAACCTCACATGACACCAGCTCTCTAGCTTTATTGGTCTGAGGCACGTGTCTGAGGGACCCGTAATGTGACGTCATGGCCGCATCTTGCAGCCAATGAGAAATGAGAACCAAAATCCGTAGTGGAAGTATTTGAGCGGCGTCTTCATCAGGGTACTTTAGTGCCGCTGGAAGCATCACAAATTTTGTGCAAGGAGCCACAAAAAAGAAATACTCCGATTTTTTTTCAGCTGTGTTAACGGGTTGTAAATCAGAAATCTGAGCCATGAGGAACTTTCACCACTAACTGAAGTATGATTTTTCTTTGTCAAAATCACAAGTGGCACCTTCTCACAGCAAAAACAATACAAACTATTCTACCAAAAAGGATTTCAGTTCCTTAATCGTTGTTTTCCATTTTTGACTCATACATATTGAAATTAATTGATAAGTAGGTGAACAGGACGCGTCAGAAAATTTGGATTACTACTTTGTAGAAGGACGCAGAAAAAGGTGCTGAGGCTGATAAAGCTTCATCATTATGGAAGAAAATGCTCGCCGAGACCCAGAGCACCCAGAGGACTCCAGCCGAGGTGAGGAGTCCAACCAGGCCATCCTGCCTCTCCTCGATCCACCTGGCAACCAGCAGTCCCACAGGAACACCAACTTTTACATCGACAACATTTTAAGACCGGACTTCGGCCGAAAGAGGAAGGACAGGACTTTGGTCCAGGAGGGAGACGGTCTGGGAGTGATCATACGAAGAGAGGAGCTGACGGGAAGAAAGGCTTCGAAAAAAGGCAACCCGCAGCAGGGTGGAGCAGGAGGAGAGGAAGAGGACACGGGAGCATCCGACGACCAGCAGCCAGACCCAGAGGCCAGGAGGACTGACCTCATTGTCGATGATGCGGCCGTGAAGGGCCGAGGGGGCGGCGGGGACCGCTGCCGCAGCCCCCAGGCCAGCTCGGGCCCTGCAGCCAAGCCGATGCTGTGGCCAGCCTGGGTTTATTGTACCCGCTACTCAGACCGTCCGTCATCAGGTTGGTGGAAAAAAAGCTGTATAGAATAGGCCTATTATGAGAATAAAATAAATTAAAAATACATGAAATGAAATGAATTGAATATAATAAATTAAAATAAAATAAAACAAACCGAAGCTCAATTAGCATTCCTCCTTTCTGAGGAACAAGAAGTAAATAAATAAAAATATCAAGCCACCTATTTCAGAAGGATAAATATTTGCAAGTTTAAAATATATGTAGACGAATTTTTCAGAAAACACTGGTCAAACAAGCTTTTATTCTCTCAGCTCTGCGACCCCCAGTTCTACTTAATAAACACATCACTTGTAACAAATGACAAACCAATTATTGCATCATCAGGACTAATATAACTCCGACTGTATTATTTCCTACTTTCAATATTTAAAAAAATGATATTACCATTCCTCGAACAGTTTTCAACTTATTTTACACAAAACAAACTAGTTAAAACGCCATTTTAAACTACTTCGTGTTGTTTCGGAAGGAATTCGATCTGGATATTGGTTTTGGAATAACGATGAGCTCGACTAGATTTCAGGGTGTCGTGGAAAAGTGTAAAAAAATGAAGCTGAAAATAAATACGAGTCGAGGGTAAAGTCAAAATTTGGAGAAGTGAAGTAAAACCAAGTTTAGGGCCATTGTTCTTCAGTCTTCTTTGTTAATATTCCATTAGCATATTTTTTGACGGGGGGGGGGGGTCCTAAAAAGTGAGGACCGTGTGGGCAAAAAGAGATGGATTAGATTTGAAATGCTGAACAACGCAGCCTTAAACCCTCGTCCTCTGCCAACTACAAAAATAATAATGATAATAATAATGATGATGATAAAATAACAATAACAACAACAACAACAACAAAACAACAATAATAATAATAATAGAATACATTTAGACAAGGTCTCCATGATCGGCTCAGATCATTTCCAGCATTTTAAAACCAAGAGTCTGCTGCTGCTCTGGTTTAAACTACGGTGATTTATCTCAGCTCTGAAATAAATGTGACTCAGTTCTATCAGTAAAGTGAAGTTTTCTCTGCGTTGGCCCTTTTTTAACAATTGGATGCATGGTGCACATGGACTTTTCCTTTGTCGTGATTATAAAGATATTAATGTTGCTGAAAACATTGTTTAACAGCTGAGTGGAAGGTTTTGCTTTTTATCGAAGGAACATATTGGAAAAACTCGGAAGGAAGTGAATTCAGTCAGAAATGTTGCTTTTATTGTTGTATGGCGACAAAAAAAGTTTCCATCGAGGTCCAGGCCCGGGCATATGGAAATGATCACAAAGGTCTTCATGGAGGTCAAGGCGGCTGCAGCTCTGCCCGAGTCACCAGGACTATTGAACAAAATCTAACTTATAAAATTAGAGACGAATTTCATAACGTGAGACTCTGAAAAATTTCACAGGTGAAACTAGAATATCGTTCAGCAGAGCGCAGGCCTCCGCCGAGGCGTGAGATGCCCAATCTCACAATGTTAGGGAAAGTGATTAGAAAAGAAAATCGTGGATCCACCGCTTTTAACGGATCGGCACCAAAATTTTATGGCCTCTTCCCCGGCCCGTGCCCCATCCCTCCACAGAGATCGGTGCAAATCGGTTCCATACATTTTGCTGTATCCTGCTGGAAAATAAAGAAACCAACAGACGCGGGTGGAAACAGAAGCTCCTCGGTGGAGACCGAGATAACTCATTGTTGTCAAAGCAGTCACAGCGCTTCACTCCTCTGGGCCTGTGAACACCTCCTCAGATACATAGAATAAGTGTTGGCTAATACCTTTGAATGAGACCTGTTATGCTTTTACATTTTACAGAGCAAAACTCAAATTGATTTTTCCGTTTCCGGGAGAAAAATCTAATAGAAACAAAAGGAGTTATTGCCCTTTTTAGGAAACTACTTTTTTAAATGGAGTTCCTATGGTGACAGGGAGGGAAAGAGGCGCCTAAACCCCCATCCTCCATCATATCCTAACCCCACCCCCATCTGCACTCTCCTCCTCCTCCCGTTCTCACTAGAGTGGATCTGGAGGACATGCAGCCACCATGCAGCCTGACGGACTGTTGCTCTAAAGTCCTGCAGATTGTCCTGCATCTCATTTGTAGTTAGGGTTAAAAGTTCTGTCCAGGAAGAAGATGTCCCTTCAGACTGAAAACAAAATGACAATCAGTAGAGCGCAGACCTCCGCCAGGCCAATGTCAAGCAACATACACCAGATTTCAAAGAAAAACATTTTTAAATCACATCAGCTGATGCGGATCTGCGCCAAAATGGTTTTGGTTTTACCTCCACCAAATTCGGTATACATCGGCTCAGTACTTTTAGTGCAATCCTCCTGACAAGCAAACCAACAACAGAACCGGAGGAAAGTAGAACCTCTTTGGCGGAGGAACCTAAGTCTTTAACCGCAGCAGGTGCGTGCAAGGTAAATGATAGAATCCTGTTAGAGATATCATGACTAAGGAGAGAACTCAGGTTTGGTTAAGAAAGTCAGATAGAACCCAAGTAGCTCCCGAGATGGGTGGATGGTTTTACTGTAGGACAATCGCACTGAGAGTTTTGTGTACAATTTTAGGAATTCTTATACATTTTTTTCTACATTCAATAACGGGATTTAAAAAATTTGGTTAAATTATTAAATTTAAAAAAGACATAAAGAGAGTAATGGAAGCATGTGAATGATCCCTAAAACGTCCTAACCTACAAAATCTCCCCAAAGCGTCCAGTGGTCTCTAAACCGTTATAACCCAGCCAAAAATAAAACAGATAAATAATATATATATATTAATAATAATATATCCATATATAGAAATGAATTTAAAAAATGCAATCATTATTAGCCGATAACCAAGATTATTAGATTGTGACCAAATTTAATACATTTCTGCGTTTTGGCAAAAAAAAAACAAAAAACAACAACAACAACAACAACAAAAAAAAACAACAACAATAGGCACTTTTTATTGACTCAACTGTTTTTAATTATCAGCAGCAGTGGCCATTCTTATACTGACCTAACTACTGGGTGTCCTTTTTGTTCCCAAACATCACCCAAGGGCCCAGATCCCGCAAACCAAAGAAGGTGCCGACCCCCAGTAAAGAGGACAAGCGGCCACGGACGGCCTTCACGGCGGAGCAGCTCCACCGGTTGAAAACGGAGTTCCAGAACAACCGGTACCTGACGGAGCAACGTCGGCAGAGCCTGGCCCGGGACCTTGGTCTCAACGAGTCTCAGATCAAAATCTGGTTTCAGAACAAACGGGCCAAAATCAAGAAAGCCTCCGGGAGTAAAAACTCTCTGGCGCTGCATCTCATGGCGCAGGGACTTTACAACCACTCCACTGCCAAGGACGCCAAATCGGACAGCGACTAGAGGACACAAGGTGGTGGTGGTGGTGGGGGGTGGGGGGGTCTGAACCATGCAATAAAACATTTCAGTACCAGCATTCATATTTAAAACTCAACCAGAAACAGGAGAGGATTTGGTTTGTCTTCAATGTGTGTGTGCGTGTGTGGAAGAGTGTGTGTAGGCTACGTGTCCTCAGGGCTGTAGTTACGACGACATCCAATCAGAGTCGAAGATGATGCTGCGTTCATGTCACAGTCAGAAGTCGGAAATGTGCACGAGTTAAACCCAACCTTGGTGTTTGGAAGTCCAGATAGAAACAGCCACGAAAGCGTTCAACCGTCGCCCAGGCAACGTTTGGTGTGGGCTGTATTTAGACTACATCAGTACATTTTTTTAATCAAATGAAGATTTTTGCTTCCGCATTTAGTAAACATGTCGGATGAAATGAACAGTCCCGCCATCAACTCACAAATCGAAAATATGACGGACGCGCGCGCGCGAGCGCGCGCACACACACACACACACACACACACAAACACAAAAACACACACACACACGCACACAAACACACACCTCCTTCAGTATCAGCAGAGCAGCGGCTGTGTCTGGACACTATAGTAACTCCTAGAACCGCTCTGAGAACAGCCGAGAGCCAAGAAGGGACATCACAAAAAACACGAGCCATCTTAGTGTTTTTAAAGCAAAAGTCCATCAACAACATCCCACAGGAGGCGAGACCGTGGCGAGCTCGACGGAGGAGAGTGGTGGCGCGCACCGGCGCGCACCGGCGCGCACCGGCGGCAGGTGCACTACAGCCCTGTGTCCCGTTAGGCTGAGCTGTGTCTGAGGACTGTCTGTTGAGTATGAAAGGAATATGCTGAAATCCAAAGAGTTTGATCTGAGTGAGCAGCCTGTAGCGGCTCATTTCTTCTGGCCTCTGACTGTTGTGTCTGCGCACTGAGGTGAATGTTTACCCGCAGTCTGTAAAGGGCGAGAGATGCGCCGCATATTTGGGAATGTAACGTCGCAGCTTCTATTTGGGATGAAAGGTCGACATTATTGAAGTCGACCCGTGAAGAGAGTTTAACAGCGACACTGGTCTTCATCAAAAATTTACGGCGAACCCATTTGCAACACAATAGTCCGTCCAAGCCTTGATTTGAATTTAGGACCTGATTTTAAGTGGAAAGGAAGCGAGGCAGCTGTACGTTTTCTCAACATATAGTCTCCATCCGATTCTCTTTTTATATTCCGTTGAGTAAAGACGTATCTTAAAAAGTGCCCGTTAAATTACCAGCATTTTGACTCAAACCTTCCAAAACTCAATTTCCAACAACTCCCCGGCCTTCATTCTTCAGGTGCCTGTTTCATTCATTTGACTCCGGCGGATCATGGACCTGCCGTATAGGCAACATGTTCATCACCAGTGCTCAAGAAAATAGATACGGCTTGATTGGTTGGCAACAGAGACCGTTATATTTTTATTTATGATAGGACGAACATCTATAGCCATGTGGAGACGGGGCTCTGCAAGTGTTTACATAACTTATTTTTTCTGCAATAACTTTTCTATTTGAATGCAACATCTTCGCTGGGTCTAATTGACGTGGATTCAAACCAAATCGTGGTCTTACGATGCTGTGAATGTGTGATTTTATTTCTTTACTTTATTAAATGAAGTCAGTTTTTCTTGTATTCAGTTACAACCCTGGACAAGCTTCTGCCTTAAACGTGACGTGAATACAAGCTAAAATATTTACAGTCTTATAAAGAAAGACCGGGTGATTTTCTATATCGCAAATGGGATTTTGATATCAGGATTTTTCAAGATTAAATAATGAGCACATTTAGTTTTTTTTCCCTCTCAGCTGAAGTTCTCTTTTATACCCTACGTGTAAATAATTTATATCATAATGGTGTGATGGTAAATAAACGATAACAATGACACTGTGACCTTTCAAAATATTTTTTATTGCATGACCTGAAGAAAACTATTTTACGAACAAGAAAAAAAAACATGGCAGAAACGTGGTATTTTTCTGTGTAGTTGACATGAGGAGTCTGCGAGTGTTTTTACTAAAATAGCTTGATAATGATGAGCCTGAGGACAGCGGACACAACCTGGAGGACCCTCGTGGTCGCACACGCAGGTTCCTCCAATCATCCGCTACCAGTTCTGCTGCGCTGTCTGGGCACCGGCGTATTTCTGCCTGAGATTTAATCTTCAAATTTTTGCAAAAACAACATGAAGATGCAGGTGAAAGCAGCTACTCTGCTACGTTCACTGGCTTCAGCTTCACTTCACATGACACAGTTTTTTCATTGGTACTTTCTGATATGAATTTTTAATTTAACGTCCGTACTGGTATTTTTTTTTAAATACATGAATAATATTAGAGTCACACAGTTAATGTTTTTTCTTACAAAATTTACATTAAATATAATACATTGTAATGTCATTACATTTCCTGCACAGTTGCCCCACCTGACACATTTACCGTTTTTCTTCGGACACTTGTTTGGTCCGTTTCCTGTTATCAGAAGAGTCAAATAACTACATGTAAATGGTAAAAGGACCGTACTTATATAGCACTCCTCTAGTCTTATCAGCCACTCAAAGTATTTTACACTACTGCCACATTCCCCCATTCACACATGTTCGTACAGCGCTTTCTATACAGACACACACACATTCACACGCTGATGATAAACCGGGGACACTTTTTTTACAAGTTGATTTTCTAAACTCTTTAAACCTTGATATTTTGGTAATACAGTGACATGCTTAGTATGATGGTGACATGACATTTAGGCCTCACATGGGATCTCTTATTGTAAATACAGATGAATATTTGAAGAGATCCATTTGGAGCTCCTTCCATGCTCTGGAGAGTAGACAGTATGGCATACTCATAAAACATTCATTCATTGTGGAAATAAGTGGATCCTTTTACATTGCGACTTATTTTATTATTCGGATTGTGGCTAGAGGTCCCAGATCCTTCATAAACACAGATGAAGCACAAATAAACACAGGTATGAGCAGCTGAGCTGAAGAGAATCACAGACTCACTTCACTTAAAGGGTGGAAAGCTCAGTAAGAGCTGAGACCTGAGAACGAAAAAACTCAAACAAATGTAACTACAAAGTCGTTTTTTTTGTTTTTTTTTTTAAACTAAAGATCATTGCCACCTAAATACTCATTTAAGTGACCACTAATGCTTTTTCTAAAGTGAGTCAACTTCCATGGCTTTATAGAACCACTTAGGTAACTGAAAATTCTCCTCTTTTGGGCCCAACACCATTCTGATGCCATAAAAGCAGCATACATTGCTACAAGTATGTAGCTGCAATGTCCTTTATTACTATAAAGTAGTGAAGTAGTAGTGTTTAAATTACTGGCAATTTTCCATTCAGAACTCAGTGCTCTTGATTGCAAAATATTCCTACTGGGAATTGCATCATACTGTACCACATGGTACTCGCTGCATTGACATTACTTTATATCATATTAATGTGTAATTCAGGATTGTTTTCTACCCATAAACACACCATCATTATTTGTTACAAACTAAATCTTCAAAATGTCAATCTAAACATCACTGCATATCAGTGTGTCTGTGTGTGTTCTTCTTGATCACACCCACAAAACATGGAGCCCATTTTGGAATTAAAACAGGTCTGGTAACTGAGGAATGATCCATGTATCAAAAGGCATCAGTAAGGCCATTTAATAATAATTAGCTTGAATTGTGTCATCATCAGTAGGGCCCAGATTACAGTGGAAATTGCACAGAAGAAAAAGTACCAAAAAACAAAATAAAGGAGGTCAGCATAACTGCCCATGAACCTTACTCATTAACTCCCTAGATAAACTGATATAAAGTCACTGTAAATGTCAGATATTGAACCTAGATGATTTTTCCAAGATAATCGCCAAAACAAGTCAGTACCAAACAAGCAATTAAGTGTTTGAAAATAAGTTTGCATGTTTTAGTCATTAAGAAACAATTTTCTGTAGGTTATTCAGTCAGTTTTTGAATATGTGCAATCCATACAAGCTGAAGGACCCTGTCTCATACAAATCGCACAAAGAATTGGAAAAATACTGATAGTTCTCAGCATTTTATCAGCACTTGTTTGACTGGATGAAGTGGTAAATAAAAGGCAGGTGAAATTTGGGAACAATGAGCCACTCAGCTTTTACTCTGATTTTTAATGTCATTTTATACTCATGAGAGCTAAAAATATCCACCAACAGCATTGTGGAAATCTGAACTTCATACACACGTGTTATTTTCTGTGTGTTGTTTACCTGAACATCTGAGCGAGGTCGAATAAATGAAACAGAGAGGAAGAAAGAAATATGGAGAGCAGAGGAAGATCCATTAACAAAAAGCCAGAGAGTTGTCTGGGACTCATCCATTGGCAGAGGTGGCAGCAGCAGTGACCTGGACCCTGTGAATAGCTGCAGAAACCTCATCAGCATTTTCTTTCTATGCTGGCTTGTATGTGGAAGTAACGCCCAACGGTCCCTGACTTGATGAGCTGAGCTACTCCTGACTTGGAAGCAAGGGGGGGGGGGGCAGAGAACCTGGATGAAGGTCAAAATGCTTTTGGGTGTCCATGCAAAAAGCAGCATGTGACAACACTACAGCCAAGAAATGGTGAGAAATGGACATCTTTTCCCTCTCTGTTTCCCACTGTGGGGATCAAGATAATCAAAATTCCCAGCACTAAATGAGACAACCTTCCCTTGTTGTCACTTGTTGTCACAATGGTGTTTATTTTATCCCTGATATTCAGTTCAATTTTAATACTTTTTAAATTGAAAAACCTATTTCACTAATTTATTCTTATGGTGGTTGTGATTCAAAAGCTTTCAGTAACTTCTATATAATCAGGAATATTCCTTTTAACCTACTACTGTTAAGGTAAGTGAAAGACTGTGGTCACAGTTAAAAAGGCTAAAACTGATTGTAGGTCAGGGATGTATATGCTGATGTTTGGCTTTAATGTTAGATGTGCCTAATCTCCTTCCACCACCCCAACCTCCACTCTTAATCATTTTATATACTCAAAAACAGATGTGGACAGAAAATGTGCATGCAGTTTTGTCTGTACTACATAAGTATCAAAGGCAAGTACACTCACATGTTTATAGGTGCATATAGTCTGTGAGTACATGTGGCAGATGACAAAATTCATGTCACACAGACCCTCACTGCTATGCACACAGGAAAAGTCATCAGAGTCTCCTATTGACTGCATCCCACCGGCAGGCAAGGCAGGACACACCTTTCTTCTGCCATAAACTTACATGAATATGTGTTGAGTAATGTCCTGGCTTTTCTTTCAGACTGTTTGGGAGATGTATAAGAAAATAATCTCAACTCACGGTCCATTTACTAGCTCTATCTGCATCTCTTGGTATTCATCAGCATATTCAAATGGTGGAGAATGGAACTTGCGGTGAGATTAGTATCTCACATACTTATCTCAACTTCTAGAATTAAATTCCGTGCTCACTGCTTTCGAACATCATTGGCAGAATGAAGCAACAACATTCAGCAGAAGTACAAGCTTGTACTTCAGGTCAAAACCAAGCACCACCATCAGACAAACACTGCATCACTGGCCGTCTACCCCACAAGCACTGGGTTACAACAAGTCAAAAACCCATCAGGCCAAAAATCTTTCCTACAGCCAACAAAACAATCAATCCGTATGCACTTGTCACATTGTATTTAGTCTGGTGTTCTAAAGATCCACTTGTCACAAGACAGCAGCAACAGTAAAACCCAGCACAAGTGTCCTGTTTAGTTGTTGAGACACATGCATGTGTTGAGTAAATCTTAAGATGTTGGCAAATGTTTTTATGATAACATTTCAGCAACATGTCCTGTTCTTTTCAAGGGGGAAAAACATAAAAAACATCTTATTTACCCAAAGTTCACCCATCCCCTTGTCATAAACTTAACCTCTCCAACAGGCGGAGGCAAAGGGCAGACAAGCAGAGAAAAGAAAAGTACATATCACAAAGTATTGATGTCCCATGTGTCGGTCAGACAAAAGAGGGCCAACCAGTCCCCCTTCCCCCCACTGAGTAATTTAGCTATAGTTCTCTAAACGCTTCCTAGTCAAACTTGGAATATGGAATGAAGGGGACGGGGGTTTTGTGCCGGAAATATAATTACGGTGGCTAAAAGCTGGTGAAAGTGGAGAATGGGGGATGACATCAGACCAATTTCACACTAAGGCCTCGGATGGCCAGGCCAAGCCTGGGCCTCGCCGTGCTACGCTGATCAAAGCCTGCTGCTGCTGCCCCAAAAGCCAAAAAAAAAAGAAAAAAAAAAGAGGGAGACTTAATTATGCTAATCTCCAGGACAAATATATTTTAATCTTGTTAGAATACAAGTTAATACCACAGCCCAGTGACCAAACTTTATGTTATAAATGTATAAGGATACAAGAATATAAAATCATACTTTGTCTCAAAGGGCTGACTTATTTAGCAAGTGAGCATTGTCTCAGAAAAACAACAGTAGAGGAATCCAGCAGTTACCTATGTCATAACCCTTTCCAGACAGTGAACTCAGAGAGTATATGCCCTAAAGTGATTGATGGAAAAAGGCTGTGGTATATATTCTGTCACTTGCTATAATGATAAACCTGTCAGTCATTACAACACATGCTTGAAAAACTGACAAGTTGGTAGAAGATATGACACAGATAAACTGTTAGGTTATTTAAAAAGGAATAACTTTTTTGTTTGACGATGCTATGGTAAAGGGCAAAGATTTAAAGGTTTAGATAAATCATATTATGGGTTAATATAAATACTTTTTTAAGGTTATAGAACCTTTGTCGTCATGGTTACAATAATGAAGACAGTTATTGATTGACTGTGATATTCTTTTTTGTATGGGAGGAGGTCACTGAAAAACAGGTCTGTACTCTATATCCAATATTAAGATTAGGATTAGTTCATTCTTTGAGTATTTCTCAGGAACAGAACTGCTTCTGGAGGTAGTAAAGATTATTAGCTCATTAGCTGATAGCCCATTATCCTAGAGAGAACATGCATCTTGAAAAGTTCAGCCTTCATCAGGCTTTGTTTCATCTTCTTTAGAAATGTTTTGTGTAGTTTTGTGACCAGCGGTTTTCTTCGAGGACGCTGTCCATAGAGGTTGACTTAACGCAGTGTCTAATCTGTCACTGACACACCATTTTCCACAGATAATCTCTTTTCTTCCTGTACCTCCTAACCACTTCTGCAGCTGTGGTTCAGTTTATGTTCAGTAGCCTACTGATGGTCTAGTACCACTCCCATCTATGAAGTGTCACAATCTGGTTCCTTACTTGTTTCTTCCAGTTTCTTATCACGTGGAGCCATGTGGCAATATACACAACCCAGGCCCAAAATGAGAAACCTGTGGTGTTCACAGGTTCTTTAGTAGCCTAGTTCATGCCATTAGTCATAATTAGAAATCCCATCAAATATGATGACACAAAAGTGAATACACTTTTGTTGCAGGGAGGTTGGACTGTGGGAACTTTTTTTTTTTTTTTTTTAATTATACATAAGATCAAATACCCTACACCCCAGCTGAAAATAATACAATTTTTATAGGATGCCAGTTTTGTATCATTTAAGATTTTAGTGTTATTTCAGGGCAATGTACTCAGTAATTGTGGTATATTATATGTCGGGCCAATCTTGATAGTGAGTGAAGGGTGGAGTTGAGGGTGGTTGGTGGGTGTGTTGACTTTCATGGAGGGGAAAAGAGTTCATGTCCCATCACGGACTGTAACCATAACCATTCCCTAACACTGACCATACCATAGATTCCATTCACATTTACTAAGGGAAGCAAGAATCTTAAAATTTTGTCAGTGAATCTAATCTTAGGTTTTGCAGAACCATCCAATATAAATGTTCTAGTATGGTGATAGGGTTTCTGAATCTCAGACTTATTAGATATATCTAATCATTTCTGTTTTTGATTGAAGACAACAAAGGAAACAAAGTTAAACATGCACTAGTGTGATTCAAATGAACGAGAGAGCGAGAGAGAGATAGAAGAGAAATTTTGTTCAGTGCATCGTGGGAGTTACCCACAGCGAATGGGAAAGCTCTGCCTTCCATTCTACTTTTGGAGACTCTAGGAACCACAGGTAAGCCTGCATTCTGGGAGGGAAGTGTTCTACTGGGGTAATAGGGTACTGTGAGGTCTTTAATATAATATAGGTCTCTAAGGAATTTATACATTAGGAAGAGGATTTGGAATTCTATTTTACAGGATGTTACAGGGAGTCTAGGCAGAAAAGCTGGCACAGGAGAAAGTAAGAGCATTTTGGATCAACTGGAGGCCTTTTATAGGGATATTAGGACATCCTAAAAATTAGGAATTACAGTAGTTTAATCTAACAAATGCTTGGACTAGTTTTTTGGCATCCTTTTGAGACAGGATGCTTTTAATTTTCACAATATCTCATAGGTAGAAGAAGGCTGTTCTATAGATTTGTTTTATGTGTGAGGCAAAGGACCTGGCCAAGTTAAAAATTACTCCCAAATTCCTTCCTTAATTCCTTAGTAGAACTGGAGACCAAGGTATTGCCATCCAAAGTAAATGTATGATTTCATGTTTTTCTTAGGTGTTTTGGGCCAAGTAGATACATAATTACAGGGGGCTGTCAGTTTGTTAGCAATGGAAATTTATGTGGGGCATCCTGATAATATTGGCTAAAGGAAGCATATACAGGGTAAAAATTATTGGTCCTACTACAGAACCCAGTGGAACTCCATGACTAACTTTTGCGTGCATGAAAGTCATTGTTAATATGAACAAACAGGAATCTATCCCATAAATATAAGTTAAACCATCCTACTTGGGTTCCATTTGATCTCGATGACATGTTCCAGTCTCTGCAGTAAATTTTTGTGATTGATGGTGTGAAATGCAGTAGTAGAGTCCGCTGTTCTGAAGCCATGAGAAGATTGCTGGTAACTTTCACCAGTGCGGTTTTCAGTTTTCTATGTATGCATGTATGTATTTATGTTGGTCTGTATGAATGTACTCTAAATTCTGGTTGAAAATCATCAAACCATTCCAATGCAAATAATTACATAATTGGTTTAAAACAGCTTTTTCAAGGATTTTAGAAATACAGAAGTTAGAAACAGGGCTATAGGTTTTAAGGCTACACAAAAACATCTGGATCAAGAGTAGGGTTTTTAAGAAGAGACTTAATCCCTGCAACTTTGAAGGCTTGTGGTATCAAGCCTGTTAACAGAGATAAATTGATCAGATCTATATGGAAGAGATAAATGTAAGTACACTATCCTTGAAGAGTATAGTTGGAATCAGATCTAAAAGAAAACTTGATGATTTAGATGACAAAACTCTGATGTTAGCACCGAGAGATCTATTGGGGGGAAGCAGACTAAATATAAATATGGCACTACAGTCAATTCTAAGGCTGCTGTACTTGACAATACATCTGTGCTAGTTTTGGGAAGGAGCTGATGAATTTTTTTATCTAATAGTTACTTTTATACACTAAAGAAAATCATGAAACCTACACTACTGAGAGTTAAAGGAACACACAGAAATGATTCTCAGTCAGCGTGGTTACAATGCTGAAAAGAAACCAAGGGCTGTTTTTTTTTCCATCTATTAATGATGAATAATAGGAGGTTCTGGCATTACATAATGCTTTTTAAAAATATGATATTGGAATATCTGTCCAGGCCAAGCACAAATTTTCTAGATTGGTGGAATGCCACTTTCCTTTGCAGCTTTCATGATTTTTGCTTTAAAACAAATGATAATGAATTATACCACAGACAAAGCATCTTCAGCTGCAGCAATATCAACAAGATCACAACTTAAACTTTACTTAAAAAATAGCCAGCCAAAAGAGGATTTTTGGCAAAACATTATTCAATGTCAAATTTCTATGCCATATGTCAGAACAACATGGAGTGGTTGATTAAAACAGTGAGTGGGTTAATTAATATTTTGAGAAAAGCCAATTGAGTCTTACAGTGAAAAGAACTAAGGCTGTCGCTGCCAACATCTAAATGACTGTTGAAATCAGATACTATAATTACTTGATCTATAATAAGCTCTTCTTCAGATAAAATGTCTGAGTAAGGGGCAGGTGGACAATATACAGGAACTAATAGAACAGATTTTTCTGTTCAGGTGTGAAAGACTACGAACCAGACTTTCAAATGACTTAGTTTAGTATTGGAGTTGATTAATAAACTGGAGGGGAAAATCACTGCGACCCCTCCTCCTCAGCCTGTGCTTTGAGAAATGCAAGAATTAATGAGTAGGGGGTGTTGATTCATTCAGACTAATATATTCTTCTTGCTGCAACCAGGTTTCAGTAATATAGAATAAATTAATTTCATGATCAGTTACAGAATCATTGACTAATAGGGATTTAGATAAGAATGATCTAAGTATTAATAATCAAGATTAATTTCGCTTGTTTTTTGATTCTTTTATAGTAGTTGTACGAAGTTTTATTAGGTTCTTAAGAATTACTCTTGATTGATTTTTGATTTATTAAACCTAGGTGGTTGGGATGCAGACACAGTCTCTATGGGGTTGGGGTGTGGCAGAGAAGTTTACACTGCATCTCTGCCTCCTACTCTCAGCACTCGGTTGTCAAGGCTTTGGCTTTCTAGCAAAGCAGAATAGCAAACACAGATCTCAAGTCAATATCTTAATTTAAAGGAATATCTAAATATTAATAAAAATGAATTTTCATTCAGTCCTTACCATAGCATTTATAACATTCTCTGAGAGAGAGAGATAAAGAGACAGAGAAAGAGATAGAGAGAAAGAGATAGAGAGAAAGAGATAGAGAGAAAGAGAGAGAAAGAGGCGGGCTGGGCAGGAGAGAGGAAAATGAACATAGCACCATACAGGTTCCAAATAAAGATGTATAATGATAATGAGAATAATAAGAGAATGTATAATTTTAATAATACCAAACAATAATAATGATGATCATAATAATTGAAGGAGTGGGTGTTGAGCAGGCTCATGGGGGCAGAAGGTGGTCTGCATCATTCCTTTCATTATGAGAACACTGTACTCACCAAAGTCATTGCAGGAATCTTGAAACAGGATTATGTCAGAAGTCAAAATAGGCAAGAAACATGAGAATTCAGATGATCAGACAGGTTGGAAACACCCCAGCACTTCAGTCTAATAATCAAAACTACTTTTTTTAGTGGTTAGTGAATAAAAAGTACTGACAATAATTCCTTACTCAACAGGAATGGTGTTAACAGCCAGAGTGAGTACAGCAGGTCCAACCTGAGGCAGGAAGTTGCTCTGTAAACTGTGATGGATGTTTGGGTATCAATTTCACTGTTCTCTTTTGTTTTCTCTTTTGAATAAGTTTTACAAACCGTTAGCTTGTTCCCAACCTAATGATGTAACTGCTTGTGTTTCTGGACCAGTCAGATTTTTTTTTTCTCAGTGATGTTGTGTTCAGATAGGAATGATGGAAAAAAAAAAGCCAGACATGAGACCCATGTTTTTTTTAAATATGGAGAGTATTTCTTAGATTTGTTTAAGTTACTAGCAGGCTTTATAACATTTACTTACCTCTGTCTTACCAATAGGAATATCTGTGCCCCCCTCTGAGTTGCTCTGTTTTGTGCAACTAAAAGTTCAGTTGTCAGTCAATGAGCTGTGGGAAATGAGCATTTAATGGGTGTGAGGGTTGTCTATCACCCTGGAGCACCTTGGAAACCCTTGATCTGTCAGGGGTGGAAACTGGGCTCCTTGACATTTCCAGACAGGCAGCTTCACAATGAGCTTGTACGAGTCCTACTGTGACTTCAATCTCTGGGTAGAGAGGAAACCAAACCAGCAGGGAGGGAGGGGGGTACAGATTTACTGCTGCTGGAGCAGGAACAACAAGCAGACAGAAGAGACAGCTAGGAAGAAACATTGTGAAGGTAGATAAATGCTGACCTGCATTCATTGTCCTGCTGGATTTCTTTGGTTCCAGGCTGTTCAGCAGCTTTTCTCAGGTTGATGCTGTGTTAAGCAACAAAATGAATGGTTGCAAAGATCTTGGTTTACAATGGCACATGGCTTAGAATCCCTAGTCTATGCATTTGTATATGTTTATAGCATAATTATCTAAAAATTATTGCTTTTGGTAGGTTTTGAAAATTCACTCTCATGTTTTATTCATATGGAACTGGAGTGGAGGAGCAGTGAGCCATTAAAGGTCAGGGGAAACAAGCATAAGCCACTGTTGGAAACAGAAAGGTAAAGTTGTGTAAAAAATGAGAGGTAATATAATTGCTGCTCCTTAGTTTTGTGTCGTAGTGCTGGAGCTTTGTTAAAGTAACTTTATAATAAATCTTTCAATTTGAACTGAAGCTGATGCTGAGTTCAGTGCATGCCTGCTAACAAGAGAAGAGGAATGGAGCGTCCTGAGAACCAAACACAGTGGAGAGATGCATGGAACAACTACATGTGCAAACAACCAACAGTGCTATAGTTACTGTAAGGCTTCCAGGATTAGCTTTCTCTGTCTTTGGGTTTCAAATCCTCCTCCTTACCTACAAAGCCCTTAACGGTCAGACACCATCCTATCTTAAAGAGCTCATAGTACCTTGTTATCCCAGTAGAACACTTTGCTCCCAGAATACAGGACTACTATTGGTTCCTAGAGTCTCCACAAGCAGAATGGGGGTAGAGCTTTCAGTTGTTAGGTTCCTCTGCTGTGGAACCATCTTCCAGTTTGGGTCAAGAAGATCCCCTCTATGATGAAGAGAAGGCTTATAACCTTCCTTTTTGATAAAGCTTGTAGTTAGAACTGGCTCAGCATTAGCTCGAGCCATTGCCTAGTTATAGGCCTAGACTACCGGGGGACTCCCCATGATGCACAGAGCTCCTCTCTCCTCCGCTTCCTCCCCATCTGTGCACATTCATATCCCAACAATGCAAGTTACTAACTGTCCTTCCTCTCTCCTGTAGTTTTGTGCTTCCTCATCTCTCTCCTCTTCCTCCTGTTGCTTTCTGCAGGTTTTTCTGCCTCTGATGCTCCTGAGTCTGGATCCATGGTTGCAGACCATCTACTGCCCCATGAGACTGATCAACACCCACTGCTTTAGTTATAATGATGACGATGATTATTATTATTATATTTATGTCTTATTAGTATTATTATTGACACTATTAATATAATTACTGGTTTCATTATTACTCTTAATATTACTATATACCTTTACATGGTACCTGTATTTTGTTAGCACTATGGTTGCCTTATACTTTTAATCTTTATCATATTTTTGCTGTTTATTACATATGATTACAACAATCAGTATCATGACAATCTTTCAGAGAAGCTGCTACAAAAAGAGTCATTCTTGGCCAGCATCATTGTGTATAGACATAACCGCTGTCTATGACTTGATTTCTCCTCACATGAAAATTGCCTGTGCTAAGCCCACTGGTATTCACATAGGTAAACAATCATGGAGGACAGTGCTAACATGGCGCTTTGTGATAGACAACTACTGATTCAAGGCTTTACAGACTGCTGAAGACGAAAGACAGAAGAACCCATGAATGGATCAGCTGCCATTTGGTGGCAGATCGTAACTTACATTCTTGTTGGACTTATTCCATCTCAGAGACTGGCCCTTTGAAAAAAATGTACCCATAGCTCATCTCTGGAGCAACTTATTATGGCATGTAGTTTTTTTAAAGAGGACGTTGGGTTGGATGGATGGTTTGACAAAACAAGGACTTTTATATGGGAGACCACTGTTCATTTCCTGAGTGAAACTGATGTTTCTTTTATCCAGGACCTTTCACAAACTTTAGTACATGTTTATTTTTGTAACCATCACAATGGAGGTCCTCCAACCTTAAGGGACTACTGATTTTAGTTCAAAACACATTGTCTTCCATAACCTAAACTGGCAGTTTTTGTGCCTAAACCTAACAGTGACTGTTCCATAAGATTAACAATGTGTTTATAACGTCCAAGACGCCCGCTGCTGGTATCTTCCTGTGGGTCTTAGCAGAGGTTAGGGACCTTGTGTTTTTCATTCTCGTATCAAATGTAGCTCTAAAATCAGACCAGGCGTCTAATCTCTTGTAAGCCTAAAGGCTTTGTAAAGTGGGCTTCAACAATGTCAGAACTGACATGAAAGGAAGAAATATTTCTGGCCACATCTGAAGGGCTACAGATGCTTGTCTGTTGGTATGTTGTTCAGAGTACTGTTGATTCTGAATGCCTTTATTTAAAGAAAAAAAACAAATGCAGGTTTCCCAGTTTATAGCAGCCATAGTGTTTTAGTTTGGCTGCTCAGTGCTGATGTATCTCATGAAAAAGGGACCTTACTGTATAACCAAAACATGTTTCCATCAGCCTTGACCTAATCTTTTTTCCGCTACACCAGCCTATTTATCTTTGCCAAGCTAAGAGACTTTTCAGTAATATCTGAATGTGTTGAGAGGAGCCTCAGTATGATGCAGTCTGCACTCCTAACATGCTTCCCCTGTGGACATGCATCCTTTAGCATATCAATACGCAGTGTTCTGGCCAATCAGCAACCAGCTGCTGCTCTATCTGCTCCATTTAGACAATGGATTCTTCAACGTTTGCTCCGGTCTGTACACCTGCTTGTATGCATGAGAGGACACTTCTCTTTTTGAAACCTGCATGTTCACTTCCAGCTGCAGCTTATTGTGCACAGGCTAAAGCACAGCATGGCACTTTCCTACACTTTTGTAATGGTATGTACCTCCTTTAAACCATTTAGAGACCAGTAAAGTTCTTTTAGGTCCAAATATGATGCCCTGACCTTGTATGACCAAGGTCTATAACACTATATTTATAAAAACTTATAACAAAAGACGACTTGAACTAGACAAACTGGTACAATTATGATGTAGAATCAGGGCAGCAAGGAATGATGTCAGATCACTAATTTATTTACCAATCATTTTTCAGTTAACTAATTCATCATTTGGTCTATAAAATATTAGAAATGACTGACATATGTCTGTCATTTTTGTCGAATATCTTCCTTTGTCTGACTAACAGTGCAAAACCCAAAGACATTCAGTTTACTTTGATATAAAACAGAGGAAAACATTTGGAGACAGAAAAATACATTTTCGCATGATAAATGGATTAGTTGATGTAAAATCTTAAAATTCTAGTTTTCCTGCATGTAGAGTTATAAATTTACACTGACTGAAAGCATGCAAACATCATCAAATCAGTCAGTCATTGCTTTTTTTTCATGTGCTCCGTTTCTAGGTTTGATTATGGTTAGTCAGACCAGGAAGCAGTCACTGTTCAGAAAACCCAGAGGAGCCAGCAGCTGACAGTAAAATACACCAATCTGACATCGATTGACGTGCAGGAGTATCCACTTCAAACCTCTGACAAAAACTACCGTGCACAATATGGTTTGTCAAAACTTAATCTTTTATTTATTTAAAACACTGTCAATAATTTGTCAAAAATTGATTCTGATTACAGTGTCTTTTTTTGTAATCTCCGTGACAAAGCTGGTCCCACCTTAAATCACTGCAATTAGAGAGCAACTCTATAACTCCTTGTTTGTGTAACTGCTGTCTCTACAGTAGTCTGAAATCAAAGAAACAAAGACAAACATGTAAGAGTGTTGAGGTTAATGACTGGTTTACATTAATTAAAGGATCATACATGAAAATCTTGCAGTGTTGTGATGCAATAAGAAACATCTAATTTTCAACAGTTCATCGGGATCATGTCTGAAATGGGGCCTGTTTAGCACTCTGATTGTGGTTTGTGTTAACAGTATTAACACACTCTGAAGTCCCACCCTGGGGCAGTTTAGATGCTGTAGAGGTGTCTCACTAAAATGATTTACAGACTCTAACAAATAGCCTCTGCTAATACTTTGGAAGCCAAGTCCAACAGGGAAAAATAAGCAGTAATAGATGATTACATCAACTACGGATGAGTAAGTGGTACAGAGTAATCTTTGTATGTTGAGTAAAGTGAAATTCAATACACTGCATGAAAATAGTGAAATGCAGAAACAAGCAAGATTTTTCTACAACAAAGCATCTGAGGTCATTTATCAATGTTACAACAAACATTACCAAACCTTATATTTCATTCTTTTTGAGCCTTTATTTACTAAATTCTCCTCATAATATATCATAATTTCCTCTAATCGACTCTACGTGATGTGGGGGGAGACAGATATCCAGTGAGGGGAGGGGCAGGATGAAAGTAATAGGAGCTGTTGAATCATATCTATGGTAGAAAATGTGTGAGGATGCTGTGGTACCTGAGACTCTGTTGCATAACTCCTCGTGCACATGTTCTATGTTCTGGCTGAACAGAGAGATAATATCATCCTCCAGCTCCTCCACCACTGTTTCACACTGGGACAAGAACACAAGCGTAGAAGCAGACTTAGCCTGTGGAGACAGATCTAAGCTAGCTCGGCCATGCGTATACCACACACAGTATTTGTCACGTCTTTTTGCACAGTGGTAGGCATGGCGATTGCAGAATGGTGGCCATGTTTTCCCTCTGTTTGTTAAAATCTTCAGACATCTTGACAGGTTGGTGGTCACACTGCTAAGCCACAACTCTTCATGTTCACTGGGATATTCTGATATCAACCTCTACCTGTGATAGTAGCTCTGATTTGAGTTTGGATTTCTGCTGGTAGCCATGAAGGGAATTTTGATGATTTTAGGTAGGACTTATTGAAAAAAGCATTGACCATACAAGCAACATGTAAAAGTAGAAATAACCTATGATGTGAATTTAAGCTCCAACATTTTTAAAGACAACAAAAGAAAAAAGATAACAAAATACAGGGAACTCCAATTTTGAGTCTTGCCCAAGAGTGCTCATAATAATTTAAAATGCATCAACTTCAAAATGCAGTACCTTTCAGGTCTGTCTGCAGTAATAATTTCTGATAATAATAAAGAATCATAACCCGATCTACAAGTTGTAGAGTACAGCAAAAAAAATGTTGGCATGAATGTTAAGCATTCCAGTCACCCTAATCAAGATGATAAAAGGACTGATTTTAAAACACAAAAAAAAAAGAATCTTTTGAGGTAAAATAGCAAACCACTTCTCTGTACTTTTCTACTTTATCATATTCACTGCACTGTCCCAAGAAAAGCATGAATTTTATTAATTTAGTACTTATTAATTTCAGTTTTACAAGAAATTAACATACTGTGGTGGTAACTCAAGTCATGCTGAATGCAACAGTTTTGGATTAGCTAAAATAATATGCTATTACAATACAGGCACTCTGCAGTTACACTGCAGCTGGAAACAAAATCCAAATTTTTGTTGCATTAATAAAAAAATCACCGTCAATGTTTTGGTCACATGATACAACATGGCATAATGTGGTAAAGCTAGCAGCTGCTTGGGAGCTCAAATTTGGCCTAAAACCTCAGTGTTTACTTGGTGGACATTTACACAACACTTAATTCAAACAGGTTGCACAAACAAACACACATGTCTGCAGAGATAAGTTGGATGTGAATATTTACAGCTACTAACTGCAGGAAAAACTGCTCCTTGAAGTACCTGACATGAATATCTTTCTAAAACGCAACACACTGAGATTAAAGAGTAGAAGAAGGTATGCGGTTAAACATCAGACCTGAAACATGTGCTGTGCCACACAGTGTGTGACCATCATCAGCAATGAATATCAAGAAAATGAATGGACATTGAATATATCCAATAAATAAGAAATTATATATATATATATATATATATATATATATATATACACACACACACACATACATACATACATATATACATACAAACACACACACACACACACAAACACACACACACCTGTACACCTGTACACCACCTATAAAATTAATAATTATAGAATTAATTCTATAATAAATAATTATTATCAATGAATCCTAATCATAGTTTAGTAACTTACATGAGAAGAGTTTGTGCTCAAAAGAATTTCCCATTCAAAAACAGCAAGCCAGCAGCCAAGGTCAGCCACTTTCAGGCTATGGTCTAAAACGGTTCAGACGGATATGAACCGGGTAGATTTGGATGGAAGATAAGACATTATATCTCAAATTACAAAGTGTTATGCTAATATCAATAAGGTTTGTATGTTCAGATAGTTCCCTCTCACACCTAACAGCATGAATACTATTCATTTAAAAAAATCCCATTTTTCTATGTATATGTATATACAATGTGTATCATTAAACTAAATAGTACCTACCTTTAAAAAAGGATCGACAGTTGAGTTTATCTAATTTGTTTGGCCTACTATATCTGTTACTTTTGGATATTATGTTACAGTAGCTATATTGATACCTTGCAATACTTCCTGGTTATACAATTGATTGCTTTTGATTTGACAGTGCTACTAAAGTTTTAATGAAGCAACGCATTTTAGTAAGTGACTCATCTGAAAGCATTGAGGAGTCCCATAGAACTCAGGAAGGACTTCCCACACAAAGTTAGTGAAGGATGACGCTGGTAAAACTTGGTCGTTGTCTGTAAATACAAGTCCCTAAATTTGTCAACAGTTATGATCATGGATTACAGTTCTATCACAAACGCAGATTACTCTACAGTTTCATTATTCACATTTGCACTCACTGCGAATTTCAGGGTGTTGGATGCCTCGGGTCCATCGAATTGAAAATTTTTGAAGTCGGGGAAGTCCCCGGTGTCACCATTGCTCCTTGGAGCAAACCTCATATACTGTTTGTGCTGGGTGTCAGGATCCACGTAGAGGGCGTAGTCAGTCATGCTGCTGCACACCCCATCCAGGAGCTCGCTGAGGTGAGTCTCTGAGCGAGCGAGTGGTACCTGGCCACACAACCAAGACAGAGAGCGAATGATGAGCTGCTTGGTGGTGTGAGCAAACCAGCATCCTAGGCTCCAGTCATTCTTCTTATTCTCTCAGTATTTCCTCTACTAACCCAGAAACATGGGTAAACACATGCAGACCAAACTCGAAATATGCTAAAATGATAATAATAATAGTGATAATGGACATTACCTAACATTTTTAACAATACACTTGATGGCACTTGTGTCACTTCCCTGGCACCCAAACAACAAAATGGGTCTGCTTATGGTGAAGGGGGAAAAAAAAACAAAACTAGTCCAATGTTGGGAGTCCTCTTCAGAGTGAGGGTCAGCTCTGTGGGGGTCAGCATGGTGACCTCTTGTTTCCGCTGGGTTTTCTTCATCCTCACTAACAAACCTCACCCTCTGACTCTGACTTTTAGGCTGTTTGAATACCCTCCCCACCTTTAGATCCAAACTCCACGTCTTCTTCCTTTCTCCCCTTTGAGGACAAAACAGTGACGCAGTGGTGTCTAGACAGTCAAAACAGGTGTAGAGCACTGCTCCCATCATCCCCGGAAGGATACTGGGTGACAGGGGTGATGCCCAGGGGTGAGGGGGCGAGGACAGGATGCGGATGGGGTGGTGAAAAGGGTGAAAGGGGGTGCTCTTTCCACCTCTGACCAGCCTTGAGAAAGCCAATGGAGGGATTGGTTTCCTGTGAAGGGTGGGGTCGGTGGAGGAGATGGGGGAAACAGGAGGCCTCAACAGAAGCCAAGTGCAGCATGGTAAACAGCTCATCTTCTCAGCCCCCACACTGCCTATGCTGCTCCTTTTAGCCCATTCATTCCCCGCCACTCTCCAGTGATCAAAGGAGGAAATCTTCCTTGTCTTTTGTGGTCAAAAGGTGGTGGGGTGGGGGTGAGTTGAGGATTTTTTTTGGGAGGGGGGTACAGCACTAAGAGGACGAGGGAAGGGTTGGAGGGTATCTTCCAGATGAACTGGATTTTGTAACAATGTAGATATATTATTCCATGACCCCTTTTGTCTCTTTGGCTGTGTTCCCTTCCGGGCCAAGCCTACTGATTACATTATGTGTACACACACACACACACACACACACACACACACACACACACACACACACACACACACACACACACACACACACACACACACACACACTTTGAGATGTCACAAGTGACAATGGGTCTCTCCACCATCTGTTTACCAGCAAATCCTTCCTGTGCTTTCTCTGTTTTCTGCCTCCTCCATTGCTCGAAAAAAAGCTTCTGCAGTAAAAATAAATCAAACCACTAATCACTAATCCTTCGGTTTTTAGGGTCAACCCTATCTCTTTAGCTTCTTATTTCTTCAGCGGAGGATCCCTTGAGCTTGACAACACTGTTCTGCTGAGGAGGAAGGAAGGAAGTTGGCCGTTCAACAGAGTGTGAGACGGCATGGGGCCAAAGGTTGGAGGGTGAGCACCAGGGGATGTAGGTCACGCCAGCCAATGACGATGAGGTTCACCTATCAATCAAAATCTGCTTGTGATGACTTTGACACCAGTAGTGACATTTCATCCACTGAGTGATTGAAGTGAGATATTATGCCTAGTCTAGAATATTAGTGGAACTGATTATTTTCATTATCTACTCATGCACATTACTTACCAAATCATTTCATTCTTTGTTCGGTCTAAAAAACATCAAAACTGTACACATTTCCCATCACGATGTCTTAAAGCCCAGACTAACATATATAAATGTCATATATTGGCCAACCAAAAGTCTGAAAACCAACGATATACAGTTTCCCATTGTTAACAACTAAGAGAATCAAGGAATCATTACTTTTAAGAAGCTGGACAATGAAAAGGGACGTTTTACACAAAATGCTACTCGTACAGTTCAGTTAGGCTAATATCAAAAGTGTTAGGGTTCAATTTTTCTCTATGGACCCAACCTCTCAGCTCTACAAACTTTGTACACACTTAGTTTGACAAAAGCTATTCTTCTCAATAGCTTTAACTTAAGCTCTCAAATGCAACTTATGGTCTTCATTAGCAGATGGAGTTTGCTTTGTCATGGAAATGGCTCAATAGCCAAAATTAAATGTTTATTTTTTGTAATTCATATTGCTGCAATTAATAAAATTCATTTTGTCAAACTATTTCCAAGGTCAATAATAAATTTCAATATTTAGTAAACTTGTACTTAACATCATGATGATGTATCTAATAAATGTAACTGTGTTCTTCTATTTATATCTTTCATTTTTTTGATTCTGTTATGTCATTTTTGGGAAGTCCCGGATAGATGGTTTCGTTAAGCATTGGTCTGTAAACCTTTGATTCCTGATTTATGTTCATCATGGGACAGATCTCAAATAAAGAGAGATATCCTTCTTCTCTTATTATGATAGCAGTCTGCAGATTATTATCATTATTTTAATGATTTGTAAAATAAAATAATAAGTCAAAGATTTTAAAAGATTGTGCAAATACAATGGAATAGGTAGCATCTTTAGTAGTTTTTAATTTGTAACCATTTAGGACTACAATAATGGACAATGTATTATTTAGGTCATTTCAGGCTCAGCTAAAAATCCCGGGTAAATGTGACCGCTTTTCTTTTAATTTGATGTCATGTCAAAAGTGTTATCACCAAATTAAGATAGAACATATTATATATCACAAGTGAAAAGCTCTCATATGAAAACAACCCCTTTTTTGGTTTTGTAATATTATTTTATATATCATAATTATTCTTATCATTATTGTTGATGCCCTATCTAGTATAAACTAGCATTTACATGTTGCAGCTAATTATACATGGTACTGGCCATTTTTTTGTCTCTCTAACAATACATCTTTTATATAATAGGACTGACAGTGCTATAATTATTAACTAAATCTAGTGGGGCAGAAAGAACAGGTAACTTTCTTTTGATTAATATACAGATCAAATCTTGCCTTCTTGCTAAAATCACATAGTCATAAAACTATCAAAAACTACAACAGTGGGACATAACATACCTGCTCAGTGGTGTCTTTTCTCTTCATATATCTATATCTATATCTATATATCTACCGTATATTTATCCATATATCTACATGTACGTATATATCTACATATATCTACAAATACAGAAATAAACAGTTACACACACACACACACACACACGCACATATATATTTACATATATATACACACAGATATACATACACATACATATACATATATACACATTCATATACATATATATATATATACATACACATACATATACATATATATATATATATATATATATATATACATATACACATATACATATATATATATACATATACATATATATATATATATATATATATATACATATATATATATACATATACATATATATATATATATACATATATATATATACATATATATATATATACATATATATATATATATATATATATATATATATATATATATATATATACATATATATATATATATATATATATACATATATATATACATATATACATATATATATATATATATATATATATATATATATATATATATATATATATATATATATATATATATATATATATATATATATATATATATACATATATATATACACACATGGGTTTGAAATTTAAACTCAATCTAAGTTCAGAATCTCATCCAACCCCCATTAAAAAAGGAAAAAAAAAATCTCTTCCCCCCACCTGACTATAAAACCGCATTGGTCCATCTCAGCCCGTGGGCTTGGGTCTGAGTCATTATCATACCATGCTACAAAATGGTTAGGAATTAAACCCCTCCCTTGCCAGTCGGAGCCTTGTGAAAGGGAGCTGTCAGTCACAGTGTTGTTTGAAGAATGGGGAGGGGGGGTTTGGCCAGAGAATAGGCTTCTCAGCGATGCTATCCTCCATTCAATTCCCATTGGACAGGAAGCCATTATTGCATGGCTGAAGACAAGGGCCTTTCAGTTTCATTGTCCTGGTGATATGGACCAAGGACGACCCATAAATTAATAATGATGATAATAATAATAATAATAATAATAATAATAATAATAATAATAATAATAATAATAATAATAATAATAATAATAATAATAATAATAATAATAATAATGTCATCAAAGTAAAGAGTGGAGGGAAATCCTAAAATGCCATTATGACCATTATGTTATTTAAAACATGGTAAATAAGAATGTGTCCAATAAAGGTTTGACTTCATTAAGACTGGAGAGAAATATTGAGGCAGTTCATAATTAGCAGGCAATTCTGACTGTATATGATATGAAAACTCAGAATAGCCTTAAATAATAGCGCAGAGCTGATTACGGTTTGAGGTGCGAAGAGGATCAGGCCTGGCACAGTGCTGAAGAACAACAGTGCAATATTTTGGGAAAATGGCTTGCTAATTTCCTTGCTAAAGTTGTTTTTTCTGTGACTCTGATGAGAAGATTGATATCAATTCAGAGTTCGGGAAAACTTAGCTTAGCTTTGCATGAAGACTTGAAGCAAGGGGAAACTGCTTGCCTGCCTCTGTCTAAAGGACATAAAATAATTGGAGTTTAAGGGGGAGTTATATGCAGGATCCATTTCTTAGTGGGAAACCAGTGAGGGATCGCAGGGCTTTCGGATCTTGAGGCAGTTTTTAATCTCCAAAGCTTATAAATTCACCTAACATGCACCCCTAAAAAACTCATTGATTAACATGTGAATGTTTGATGACTCTAGCCACAAACAGAAATTTGAAACAGTTTGTGGTCTTAGGGGCAGCCCTGGAACTCTCTCCTGATGAACTGTGCCTGTCTGGTCACCATAGAGAGTCTGTATAGTTCGATACCACTGTACCTGTACAGAGACTTAAACCAAAGACTGTACTCGCCAACTGTATCTAGCAACCTGCACTATAACCAGAAACGCTGCACAGAAGCACTGGATGGATGTATACACTGTTGTTTATCAAGAAATAGTTTCAGTATGTAACTCCCCCTAAAACTATACATTTCTGTTTGTGTGCAGATTAAACAATCAGATAAATACTAACTAGTGAGATTTAGTGGGTTGATAGATGTATTTTTAAATTTTGGAAGGTGTACAGAGGTTCACATTGGGCCTCATGTTGGAACTTGTCATTTAACAGAGTCACTTTGAAATAGAACATAAAAGCAATTTACGAGAATTTGTGGCATTCACCACTTTTCTTGTAGTTAGATGTCTCGTATGAGTCCTGAATATATAGACTGCATTTCTTCACAGAGGGGAAGACTCATTTTATTTCAGAATCTTGGTGGCTTAATCTGAATGAATTTGGAGTTGATATATGACACTGACATTGATTTAATGAAATGAAAATACATGGTATATAACAAATAATGAAAAAATAATATTTTATTTACCATATCATCAACATGGCTGCCAATTTACAGAGAGGTTTTTTAGATATCTGTATTTTTATTGGCAGATTCCCTTACAGTGGCTTCTACATTTCAGTATTTGTTGGAAAAATCTCTCCCTCCTATTGCTACCTCAGGGTCCTTCTGCAGGTCTCTGTCCAGTGTCATCCTCTATTATAACAAACCCATCATGTACTATCACCTCCTGCAGGCTGGAATATTCTCTAGTCTGATATCTCAGTCACTGTTGGCCCCTTGACGTCGTTCGTCATCGACTGTTTTTCTGTAGATGTTTCTTTGTGTCTAACTTCATGTAGCCTGAATCATTCCCTCTTTGTTTCTATTCCAGTACAGCACATCTCTGATGACACATCAATGACAGGTGAAATTTTAACATTTTCTAATTACTCTGGGTCTTAAATAGGACAAATGACTCTGCTAAATTTGTCCTGTTCTGGAGACACCATCTTCTGTTCTATTTGTTGATTTATGAAAGCAGACTTGAGGCTTGACAGTGTGAAATTCTTTTCACTTTTCTATGACATTGTTGTGAATGAAACTTTCTCAGGATTGAAGTGGAGCAGGTAACCTAAAAAAGCAATTTCTGACAAGTTTTGAACAGTGAAGGACAGAAGGGAAATATGAAAATGTTCTTAGATGAGGCTGAAAGTCCCTTAGATCCCAAACCCCAGTAACAAGGACATGATCCTTCACAGGTCTCAAAGTTAAAGGACATAGCTCTCCTTGTGAACACAAACTGCATTCTTTCCATTTCTGTCAGTCTAAAGATTAAACTGGTGAGATATGGGGCATGCTAGTATCTGAATACTTCAAATTTTTCATACAGGGCCTGTTGCATGTCACTTGTTTCTCTCCCCTTGTTTCTCAACTGTCTTTATCAATATACCAATGAAAGCAGAAATGCCAAAAATTATCTAAATAAAGCCAGATTAGCTTTTTCCACCTTCTTACGGTCTTTCTGGTAAGCTAGGCAAAAACCACATCCTGTTTGAACTCTTACTTAACACACAGACATGAGATTGATATCACCACCACCTCCTCATCTAATACTAATCAACAAAGTGAATAAGTGTACTTCTCAGAATGTTGGACTTTTCCTTTAAGAACCCAGCACAGCAAAAACAAAACCTCTCTGGATTTAAAAAACACTGACAACAACAACAAAAAAGAAAACTACATGTCACCTCACTCAGTCACATTTTAGGGCCATGATATGTGTCACTGTGTAAGCTTGTCATTGTGCATCCTCTCATTCTCAATGCATGACTTCCCACTGGTCACTATGAGATCAGCTTGCTGCTCCAGCTAAGTTCAATGTCTTTGGAGGCCTTAAATGCATCATTGTTGCAGTAGGCAGGTTTACCTTTTGTGCCAGAGAGAAGCCCCATGCCTCCAGGAAGTCCTACTGTGAGAAGGCCAAAGAGCAGAGACTTAAAACCTGCAAATCCTCCTCAGTGATGGCATCTAAGCTGTGACATCCCTCCCTCTCTGATTCACACTAGGTCAAAGGCTGCTGAAAAGGGGGGAGCTGGGAGGGCATGGGATCAAGGTTTGGCTTCTTCTTTGCTCAGTAACATTTGATTGACCAAACAATGCAACAGGTGGAGTTTAGTGTCAGCTAAGAGCAGAGGAGGAGCTCATCTGTGGAGGAGCCACACTATTCTGGCCTGGTGACTAACAGGATAATAACACCAAACCCTAGAAATACTCATCTTGGTTCTAGTAATACATTCAAAGTATTTTTTTTGTTTCTTGGATTAATAAATCAAGGTGTCTGTCCATCAGAGAGCTTGAGAACACATTTGTAAGACCAGAGGTTTAACAACCTCGGGCAATTCTAATATTAAGACAACATTAACATTGTAGCTCTTGAGAGCCAGTAATAAATGAATATTTGTTCTTGTACGTTTGGTTCCAGAGGGGTTCCTTTTCCTTTTATTTCCCTTCAGAACAAAAAGAATGGAGTTTGTACAGCAGAGGATAGTACAGGTTTGTGTAAATGTAACCTACATGTGAGTACATCACCAACGTAGGTATTAGGGCTTCTTTTAACACCTATGGTTCTGTGCCTTAATGGGGCAGTCCACTAATTAAACACATTGTTCAGCTGACTCACCAGGATGACCAGGATGGATAGGATCAGGAATGAGTACATCAGAGGGACAGCACATGTTAGAGGTTTAGGAGATAAAGTCAGAGAGGCCAGACTGAGATGGTTTGGACATGTCCTGAGAAGAGATAGTGAATATATTGGTAGAAGGATACTGAGTTTTGAACTGCCAGGCAGGAGGCCTAGAGGAAGACCAAAGAGGAGGTTTATGGATGTAGTGAAAGTGGACATGAAGGTAGTTGGTGTGAGAGAAGAGGACGCAGAAGACAGGGTTAGATGGAGGACACTGATTTGCTGTGGCGACCCCTAAAGGGAAAAGCCGAAAGAAAAAGAAGAGTTCAGCTGACTCACCCTCAGGAAAAGACTCTGTGGTTCTGGATAAGCTCGGAAAAAAAACCTCAATGATGCCACAGTGAAGGAGTCAGTCTCAGTTGGGTTACACAGAAGGTACCACTCACTGTACTGTACGATTTAAATAATTTTTAGAACTACTGTAAATATTTTTTCAGTCTTCTGCACCTTCTCAAACAAACCTAATGAATTCTTTTCTCACTAAAAAGCTTATGTGTTCAATTCTTAATCATAGACAAAAAGACAAATAGATCATCTTTATAAAGCATGGAGTCTTAGCTTTTTCTTGGTGTCCTTTGCACTTCAACACACCTAACACATGGTATTTTAACCTAGGGATTTGTACTTGATCCCATAATGTAAAGGAGGAATCAACTTGTTGATCTGTTAAAATATGTTGTTGGCATTCCATAAATACTATATTTCTCTGTCAACACCAAGCAAACTGCAACAGTTGGCTGTTTCCCGATGAGCATGCTTGATCATGCTAGTTAGCCTGATTGTGATGATGGCTAACATGCTGTAAGCTCTTGATCTTTAACTAATAGTGGGCTGTGTTGACCGTATGTGTTCAGGAAAAGAGGGGTGTGTTTCTGTTGAGTCTTGTCAGTTTCATGAGCCCAACTCAACCAAGCAGTAGTTACTGAGAGGGAGCCCACCTGATGACCCTACACACAAGCTCATAATGAAACCAAGCTCTTTGCTTTGGTAAGACAGGTCGCGGGACATCATTCAGGATGGGTTTCTCATACCAGAGTGAGTGGTAACTGGTGGAAGCACAAACGTATATAGTAATGGTGATGGGACAGCAGAGCAGGCCAGGGCCTTCAGTTGATGATGTCCATCAAGTCAGTGGTGCAGATACAATGTAGACATAAAGCCAGGTCATGCTATCTAGTATCTACTCTTTGTTTTGAGGAGAGCAGGAGTTAAAGATACTTCAGTGGTAAGCTAGGTCAGGGCTAGAGGATGGTGCCTCCCGTCAGGCAGCTAAGCAGAGTTATGACGGCACAGACTGAGACCCACTGCAGAGCGCAGTGTCAGGTCAAACATCTTTTAACATTCACGCTGGGCTTCCAGAGCAGCAAATGAGTGTGTTTGAGTGTGTTTTGATACATTTTTGGAAAAATTAATTTTGTAAATACATTCATTTCACGATAATATATAAATAGGGGTATACTTCTATATCATTCAAAGAAATTTTACTGCTTTCATGCAGCCCTCTTTTCTTACTTGCACACATCAATCAGTACAGCTA